>JAIPRL010002679.1:7939-24115 GCA_025469235.1 Pemphigus obesinymphae | reverse complement strand
AAAACTATTATGAAAATCGAAAAATGACCTCTTAAAAGTACCAACTAGATGCAATTTTCTACCGGAAACCGGGTATGAGTGTAAAGATCGGAGCACTCCTTCTGGTAGAAAAAGTGTTTACAGAAAAGAAAAAAAATAAATAAATAAATAAACATCATTGTAAAACCATAAGCTTCCTCACTACGCTCAGAATCTAAAATTTGAGTATTTCGAAAAGATATTTTCAAAAGATATACAAGAGTCCTGAACGGGCGATCCGCTGACATAATATTTGAAATACCCGACGTATTATTGTTATGTGTAATTCATGCGATTACAATATTTGTCTATATGGTTCTTATCTGTTCATGATTCACTCGAAAATTATCGTCGTAATATGGTTACATAAAAACGACGAAACTTATATTATGTATATAATTACCAATAATATTTCGTTCACTGAGTATACAAATCGTGGTACTTATCTTTCCTAATCAATCCGACGGTACTGGCGACCAATTAAATATCATTTCATATTCATTATAACGCCGTTAAAAGCCATTATTATTATTATTATTAGTATCGTCGTTCGACGCTCGCGTTCGAACGAGAGTCGTTAAAATAAACGCATAATTGGAAATTATTATCAATAGAACAACGCATAAATGTCGTCGTGAATTGGTTTTTTTTTTTTTTTTATCACGACGGAATTTATTATTATTTTAACAGGAAATTTTTCCATTTCAATCGGTCAACAAATTAAAAGTAAATATACACGTTATTTTATATTTTATAGCCGGAGAAATTGAACACTGAAATAATGAACGAATCGATTAATTATATATTTTAATTGTTATTGTCCGTTAAATCTATAAGTCGTTTAAATCGAACGGAAAAAAACAAGCGAGTATAAATACATTATCGTCGTGTAAAAAAGTGTCCACTGCCGAGTAATATGGGATTCGGTAAGACTCATCGGATTTTCGTTTGTAAATTTGGTCCGAAATTCGAAAGTTGAAATTTTATGGAAAATTTTTTTCACACTCTTTCACACTTTTTTTTTTTACATATTTCACACCGAAATCATTGAAAATCAAAACATTGAAAATCAACTTGTATACACTTACCGCCGAGTGGATACTGATGGGATATTGCAAAGATACAGTTATCGTTGGACCCCGTGCCCGGAATGATCGTTTGCAGTTTAGTCTCTTCAGTGATGTAGTGTTTGCTGAACGCTTTGATGAAGTTGGACACTTTAGAATTGCATGTCGCTACGTTATCGATGAACAAGTTGACCTGTAAAACGGAGGGGTTTTTTTTTTAATATATTTTACACGTTTAAAAATTGATTTCGAAAATACGTTTCACTAAAAGAAAAAAAAATGTCGAATATATTATTTATACTTTGGACTTGGCGATTAAAACGGTCGACGAGTTGGGACCGAAATCGGACGCTACGACGTCGAAACGATAGAATCCTTCGTCGATATTCCCTATGACCTCCAAATCGCCGTCCTTATCAATCCTCAATTTTGGCAACAACTGGTCTATATAGTTGGAGAAATTAAGTTAGACAAGTTTAATAAATTTAGAAAACTACACACATAATATATATATGGGGACATTCAATAATTACGTCAACCCATTTTTGGTATTTTTAAATCCTCTCCCTACTTTATCACGTCAGCATATGTTCGACAACCCTCCCCCCTCTCAATTGAAAATAAAATAAAAAATTTCCGAATGAATTAGTTAAAAATAAATGAAAAATTTTGTTACATATTTTCAATTTTATTTTACATTATTTTGTTAAAAATAAGTACATATTTATGTGGATATTTTGATTTTTTTTTCATTACTGTTGACGTCCGCATGATTCAAACCCACCCATCCCTTTTGCCAGTAAATGTAAGCACATGATAGAAGCTCCCCTTCCCCCTAGGCGCTTACGTAATACTTAAATGCCCCCTATATATATATATATGCTATATAGGTACCAGGTACGTATTCCAGTGAAAAATTGCCGTTGAAAGGGTATTCTTTTTTCGAAAAATGTTTAGCACTTTCCGGTTGTTTTTCAAATTCTAAGTCAATATATTTTTCTGTTGAGTTTACCGCCGTTTTTAGGGCCTTAAATTTGAACACTGTGCCTTTACGGCCCCAGGATAATTTTATCGAATAGCTGTGTTCTTCAAATTCTAGTACGGTGTCTAAAATAAACCATTTTAAAATTGTATAAAATATATTTTTTTCGTAAATGAATGAAAATAATAACCTACCTGGAATGGGAAGAACTTGGACGACTCTTATGAGTACAGTCGTCTCGCCTCCGATCACACTCGAATTATCTTCTTTTATTACCTGCGGGATCGTAAATATTTCTATTTCACGAGTACATGCATTAAATAAAGATAAAAAAATAAATTTTCGTTGAACATTATATAGTACTTTATAATCACATTGTACATTGTACCATCCTATGGTATTTAAAACTAAACGATTATATAATGGCCATTGAATGGAGTGCTATAAGTTCTTTGAATTATATGTATTTGAACATACAAATGATTGAATCTATTTTTTTTAAAGACTTATCGTGAAATATTTAAATTTTGAATCGATAAACCTTGAATGGTCATTAAAATATTCATTTCAAAGGGTCGATTCAAATTAAAAAAATCAATAACTTTCAGATTCAAATAAATCACTGTTCAAATCGATGTAATTCGAAGTTTTTTCATGCGTTCCCTTTGCACGAATGAACTAGGTGAATGTATTTTAATTATTTATTTCACCCTCGAGAATATTATGTTCAACTGTACATACAAACTATACATGCATTTCTAGTTTCCCAAATATTACCTTAAGCTTATACACAATCGTCGAGTCATTGGTCAATATACCTGTCAAGTCTTCATCGATATTGATGTACACTTCCGGATGTGCCGATGATTTAATCGCAGAAAGTTTCGCTAAAACACTTTTCTCCACACCTTTGCAAAAATGAGCGATTGGCTCCAGCGCCAAACTGAAACCGTCGGGGATGTTATATGCGATCGGTGGACTTAACTTGGCGTCTTTTATCAACTGTAAAATAAACAAATATATTTTTACTGCCCCGAGAAGCAGCCGGGGATACGGCTTCTCCAATGAAACATTAGCAAATGGATAACATTTAGTTTTACATAGCTCCTTCCGAAAGAGAATGCATTGTGGAAAAGTCAGGAGGTGCTTTATGTTACACAGAATTTTGGAAAGTGAAGCTGAAAAAGGATTAGTGTGTACATTAATTCAGATAACCCCTCCAAAAGAGAAGGTGTGAGTAAGGGGGTATGATAAATATACATCGAACCTTCGAAATGATGGCAGCAAAAGGATTAGGGTGAAAATGAATTTGCATAGCTCCTTCGAATGAGAAACGGGATATGAATCGTCTGTATCAAAATTACTGTTTTTATCCTACTGTATTTCGATTTAAAATGGGGTTATTTTTACATTTTTATCGGACGCGATTTTCTATAATTACCTCTTTCGCTTGGATTTTATACGAATAGTATATGCTGTCGAATGGATATTCTTCCGTTCCCTCCTCGTTACCCGCTGCGCCATTCGCTCCGAGTGAATACTAAACAGAAGTATGCGATGTTTTAAATGCCATTCGTTGCGAATAAAAACCTTTTGTGGAAATATGCGATACACAAAGTTCACGCAGATTTCACATTTTTTCACACCTTCTATAGTTGTCTATTTTATAATTATCTCTCTATAAACGTGATGAATTTCTATGACCCTTATAATCAACACGTATAAGTATTTTTAATTAAAAAAGCTATTTATATATACATTTCTGTGATTATACTCCGAATAAAGATATGCATTATAATATATTTCTAGCATGTTGTTATATTTCAAGTTTTATTATTTTAGATAAAAAATAAAAAACAACTTTTCAGATAGTTTTATTAACATATACCTATATAAATATGCGATGACAATATTGAAACGTATTGACATTTCTTATACGACAGTATAGGTTTATGTTCTGTAAAATGTATTTCAGTTCTTAAAACAGTTAAAACACTTGACGACGTTTAAACAATGTTTTATCAACCAGAAAACGATTTTTATACAAGTATAATTCGTTCTCTTAAAATGTTGACCGAAATTCTCCATTTTTTATTTTTTTATTTGGTCAACTAAAATATGTATAAGTATCGTACCTATATATAAATATTAATATATTTGTATAAATAATTATGACGCTATTAGATGAATGGATATATTTCTTATTATAATTATTAATATTTTCGTTTGCCAAGATCATTATAACTAGACAATATCGTAATATTTATGATCAATATTATGATCAAGGATGTACGATAAAACTATAACTAGTTAAAGTTCGGTTAATTCAATAGTTTTTTTTTTTAAATATAGTTCATGAGTTAAAAAGTTTATCTGACATATCTGTACGTTAATTTAAATAAGTAGACCAAAAATTAGATTTTTTTCCATAGTAATTTTTTTCGTACATTAAATAATTTATTTCAATAATAATGTAATACGAAATAAATACAGACAAAAATGAATATCTAAAATAAATAGTTAAATAATATGTTTCGTTTTTCAGTGTACTTTTCACTTAAAACTTTGATTCTAAAATAAATAATTTTTTTTTAACATGATTTGAATGAATAAAAACTGACTACCTATATATAAATACTTATTTAGTAACTTACTCGTGAATTTTCAAACAGATAATTTTATAAATTTATCAAAGTTCCAAGTATATAACTAGTTTAGTTAAACAATTTACAATAACTTTACTTTAACTTGTTAACTAATTAATGTCCTTATTTGTTTATGATAGACTATACATAAGCTGATATTTTATTTTTAATTATCGTTTTCTGTAGTTTCACGTAGAAAGCCATATTGATACCTATCATTAAGTCGTTGAAATTTATATATAATAATAACTATAATTAAATTTACAAATAAACAATAATGGAATGCAATTATGAAAATTAATTATAACTTACATTAGCTTAATCTACGCCGAACTCTGACCTTACCCAATCAATATATATGTTGTAGGTGTACAATAATTGTAGAATAATATTAAAACAAAATTTTATAGTTTGGTGTAATATGTTAAATTATCCTGTACCCACTATAAAATAATTGTTCGTAATTTTTATAGGAAATTATATTATATTTAATTATAAAAACTTTTTGTAAATGGTGCTTACACCCACTCTAATTAATAATTTAAATTTGCTTCTATTTAATGTAACTGAAAAATACACGGTAAAAATTCATATTAAAGTGAAATACCTAAATGTTTTAGTACATAATTTAGAGGATTACTTAATTTCTGACAGTAAAACGTATCAAACCAACTATAGGTATAATGGTAATTTAAAATTGCGTGTTAAACTATGACAGTTTTCATAATAAAAAACATTTTATTTACTCATGTTCGACTATCAAATGTAATTACTAATTATTATCATTAATTTTACCAATTAAAAATAATAATAATGTAATTTAGTAAAATATTGGTTTGTGTCAAGATCAATGAATTATCGACTTATTGAGATAAAAAAAGAAATCAATAATAAAATTAACGCTTATATGTCTAACAATATTTTTAATATCCTTCAAATTTAATGATGTTTAGGTTATACAAACTACAAACATTGATCGTATATAAAAATAAATATCATATAGATAAATATATAAATAGTGTTCTTTAACATGAAAATTTTTTTTATAAGGTGTATTGCTACTACAGTTTATGGGTACTACGGAATAACCGATATTAAGTACCAATATGATCCAACAACACATATTTAAAATTTAAATTTGTTCGTATGAGATATTAATTTAATAGATATATGGTGTAAAACGCATTGTCTATGTGCATTTTCACGCAATTTACGAGTTGTTAATAAAATCTATTTAATTTTTATTTATTTATTTACAACTATAAATCTTAAAAGAAAACTTCTATATCGAAATAAGATTATGTGATATACTAGATGATATGTGTTATAATTACATTTTTATTTCTGTATTTCTATCATGTTTGTAAGTCGATAGAAATGAAACATTTGTAGGGATGACATCCTTTTAATAATATCTTGATAATTTAATAGAATCGTAGTAATTATAATAGTACAATGAAAATACGACGTTAGGTATCATTTAGTTAATAAGTGAAAGTAAAATAATTGATAACTTTTTAACTTAAATATTTACCACAATATGCTATTCACTAATTATCAAATTATCTAGTTAAAACCGCTATGAGTAAGATAATAACGAGTTTTTATAACGTATTATTTAAATATTTATTTAGGTATAATGGACACGTCTGTATAATTAATTCTTATTGCATTATTTTAACAAAACAATAATTGTTTAATAAACAAAATACACATCCTGGATAAACAATTAACCTTTTGATTAACTTATTTAAGTTAACTTATATCAGGATAACTTTTGAATTTAAACTAGTTAGAATAGTTATTTACTAATTAATTTCTAGCTATTACCTATTTGCAAAACATTATCACATTAACTTAACCTTATTTTATCGTTAATTTTGCCATACCAATATGGAGAATTAGAATAGTACTAATTATAATTAAGGCATAGTTTTTTTTTTAATTATCACATTTATATTTTTTTTTTTTTTACTAAAAATTATATTGTAAGTGTAAATAAAATTTGGTTCCGGAACATCCGACTTCATCCTGGTATACTATAATAGTTTAACCTGCATACTACGCTAGAATTTAAAACAACAAATGAAAATTACTTAATAGAATAAAAATTAAAACAATTCGTCAAAAATTTAGGTGAACAAATACATTATGTTATATGGTTGTTATTAATAAAATATTTTTGGAGATCGTTTATCAAATATTCAGCAAAGAATGCATAAAGTTCATGAACTATTTGCCTTCCATGAAATGGTATAGACCAATGTCAATATTTTGCAACTAATTTGCGAAAATTTGCAATTACGTTCCCAAAATTTGCGATTTTTTCTTTCTCCGTGGAACACGAAAGCATCATAGTTTCATGTAACCCTCCCATGATTAACTATAATGAGCGAAAGTTGTTTTAAAACATTTCTTGGTATTTGAAAGAATTATAAAGTCTACCAAACTGAATTTCCAAAGCTTCTGAAAATGTCCCTATTATTTGAAAGTATATTTCTTTCCCCGCAAAACACGAAAAATGTTTGGATGGACCCACTTATTCTTGAACTTAACCATGTTTCCCTATTGAATGAGCAAAAATGGGGTAAAAATTTTTTAAAAAACCCGCCACAGTATAGAAAAATTAAATTATGAAAAATAGGTGAGCTAGATTTAATACATTAATATAGCATTATGATAATTAGGTTGCAACATTCAAATTTCCAAAATAGACTTTAATATTCTTAAAAATTTCTTGCGAAAATCTAGAAATATATCGATACCATTATTTACTTTTTAACGAAACTTGGCTGGAGGATACATGAAGTTACATACAGAGTTTTTAATGTTTCTTTGGAAATAAGTGACATGAGAATTATCGTAAACTACTGACAAATTCAAGAAAATTACTTGAAAATGCATGTACAATGTACATTGTGCATTAATTATTAGCATTTTGCTACCCGATACTTTTCACATAAAAATAATGGTTTTGGTTCCGGTTTCAATTTTTCGATAATATTTAATTTCGGTTCCAGTAGGATTCCGGTTCCAAATTTGTTTGGATTTTTAGGTTCTGGGACTGGTTTCTTTCGGTTTGATTCCAGTCCCTGCTATGATTAAAATACAGTTATGGCCAGTGCACACTCGTACTATAACGAAGATGTATATCTCATACAACAAAAATTCAACCTATAATGAATTTACAAACGTTGTACAACATAAATTGTGCGGCTCGAATGGTATGTTTATGGAGATATACGTTTTAAATACAGATTACATGAACATTTTATAATAAAATATTACGTTTAAATCAATACTAATAACTGATATAAGCATTTCTAAATGAGAAGTTGGTGGTCGGGTTTTTGTTTACCTACATTCGAAGTTTTCTCTCTGATTGAATATATATTCCGCGGAAATACTACCTATACAAACAAACAACTATTGCGGAATAATAAGAGTTGTAAAGTATAATATTAGAAATTAATTTAAGTTTTAATTAATAAATTTACATTAAATTTTAAAGTTAATTGTTCCTTAGCTTGATAACGAATAATAAAAAGTAACTGTGAGCAGGTCTTAAACCCGTTATATTAATAACATTATAACGAAGACAATTGATAACGTCATACATTTTTTGGACAACAGACTCAAAACGGTATGGTAAAAATAGCGTTAAGTTAAACTAGACGTTAAAATATTTAATGTTATACATGAAACTTTAGTTTTGCACTGTCGTGTACTCTTATATGATATGTAGAACTAAATTAAATAATTTTGATTTTCTTATCATATGTATGATAAATGATTATAATTAAAAAATAAATAAAAATTAATATTTTAAATAAAATAGATATTCATTTTCTTTAACATCTATGTTAAACACAGATTATATGAATACAGATAGTACTCGGACAGAAAACAATAGTTTGTTGAATACCGTCTTCTGATAGGCTCCACAGTTATCAGTGTAGTGACATACAACTATATAAATTATTTTACTAATACACAATAACATTGTATAAATAATTCATTATTTCTAATGTTATCATAATAGATAATAATAAAACAACACAGATTTCAGTTTGTCTCACGGGAATAAAGTTCAAATTTATGGAATATATATATCATGGTCACACTGATCCTGTGGAGTTATCTGTGGCCAAATGACGTCATCGTTTTTGTTTACATCTCGAGTGATATTCATATAATCTATGGTTATAATTATGTTATAATAATTTTTAACCGGTGTTGTACTAAGACTCTGTTATCAAACGAAAAACGTTATAACGGAAAAAATCGATAATGTTATAAAACGAAGAACGCTATATGGCAAAATTTAAAATACTTTATAAAATATAAAATGTTATAACGAAAAAAAATATCGATACATTTTTTAAGCCCTAGCTGCGTATAAGAATTAACAATAATGTTCATTAAATTATTTAACCAATTTTAATTATATTAGCAAGACTCCAAGAACATTGTTATGAAGTAATTGTAAATCGTAAATAGGTACCTACGTCTATATATTCATAACAGGTACTCACGTTAAAAATATTTATTTAAAAAAAAAAAACATTGTTTTATTTTAAATATTTAAAATTCAATTAAAAAAAAGAAAAAGGGGTGGAGGTCAAACACTCCCCCGTAAATACGCCACTGCACAATCAATATATTATTATTATAACGTTATACCTAGGTATATATTATATTATGACCCTGCAGTAGTATCTATATATTATATTATGTAGGTTTTTATAGGAAATATAGGTACACGGAATGTTTTTTTATTAGTTAGATAACCGTGAGATTAGCCATGGTCAGGTTAAACGATTTTGAATTACTCTTACGCGTATTGGTACATACATCGGATTTTATCTGACAAAAAATAATTATACATAATATACCTATATATGTCTACCTAATATGTGTATATATTTTTTTACACATAAATTTGTTCGATAATATCAAATTATAGCGAAATTGAATTTTAATCGAATTATTATTGGAGATCAAAAGGTCAAGTGTATACACCTATATGATATGTATGATCATTAGGGAACGGATTTATATGCACAAAAAACCCTCCAAACATGCGTTTAAAAACACTATAATATGCTATAAAATATGCATTTAAAATATACAAATATGCAATAAAACTATAAAAAGTTAAAAATATGCAAAATAAAATTGCTGTCATTTTAATACAAATAATATAAATCGTGCATATTTATTGTCGGATAAAGTCTACTTTATTACCTGAAAATTATTACTTTATTATAACTTTATTACTGGAAAATTGTTACTTGTGTTTTATAAACAAAAATATACACTAAAAAAATGACAGACATGCATTGACTGTGCAAGAAAAGTTACGAAGTAAAAAATATGCAAGATATGCGAAATAAAATCGATGTTAAAATAAAACAATTAAAATAATGAAATCCAAATAAACCGTGCACATTTCCTATCAGATTTCAAAAGCTTATTCTAATAAATTTATATGCATTTACACATATATCCGTTCCTTAATGATCATAATGTGTTCGTAGATAGGTGTACTCGTATAATACGCGATATATTTGTACGACTATACCTACTGTATTATTCACATCGTATATAGGCAATAGGCGTGTGTTCGCTATTAACCAAATGTATTTTGGTTACTGAATTTCATGAACAATCAGTTTTGGTTATAATAATTTATAACCGATCAAATGTAGTGGTTATTATGTTTGGTTATTGATAAGAAAAAATAATATAACCGGGTTAATCGCCGAAAACACGTGATATCGTCGATCAATGACGACAGTGCTCTATCGCAGTTTAGACGCCGTAAACACAGACACAATAATACTATTAATTTGTTGTTAGTGTTTGTTTTATGAAAATTTTTTTCTAACTTTTTTTTCCCTATTATTAATTTTGATTAAAAAAAAAAAACGACAATAGGTATACACTATCGAACGAGTAATACGGGACTTTATCTCGGTAATACTCGTGCAAATGCATTTTATTCCGACGAACTGTAAAATCCATTCTTACATGCCGATTGCAGTAATTTCTAATGACTATATATTATATATATATGTGTGCGCGTAATGACTAATATATTGGTGTTGCGACACAAATGTAAGTCTGAAAAAATATCATTACCTCATACATTGTTACCTGGCGGAATATTATAGTATTAAAACGATTTTCGTCGTAGGCATACGTTTAAATTAATAATTTATAATTTGCTACGGAAATTCACCTACCTATATACCCATCTATTTTTATTTTTTTGTTCTAAAATTCAGAACGTCCCGTTTTGTATTCAAATAAAATAATATAAAACAAATGTAGAATTTAATAAAATCAATTTTATTAATAATAGTTTATAATTTATAAATGTTATTTAAAACATGGTTTTTTTTTTTTTTTTTTTACGTATTTTTAGCTTTTTAATATATTATAATATTATTATGTAGGTACTTATATACTCCGTATTCACGTACCTACGAAATAACAATCGTAATATTGTCGTCACTCGTATATACACTGTGCATTTTAAATTTAGTTTCCCCGCATATTATATTAGTACTTATCGAATTGGTAACGATTATTTCACAGAGGAATATAAGGAATTTTATTGCAATTTAAATGGGTTACCGGTGATCAAGGCCGGGCATTAACGAGTTAAAAGTTAAAATTAAGTTACTTAACTCGTTACTTTGTTTTCAAATTAACTGTTTGCTTAATAAGTTGCTTTATAAAAAACATTAATTTTTTAACTTCAAGTCAACTCTATACGAAAGTATATAGATTAATTACAATTTTGTCCGGGGAACAATGCACATTTTCCGAATGAGCATTTTAGTTTCTTGTTTTTAGTGCAGCCAATTTCATTATTTATCATTTTCAGCAACAGTAGAGATGCAATTACTGATTACTAGTAAATTTATATAGTTGTGTTATAATATGCATAAGTACCAAGGTCTGAAAAGTCATGAGGATTCTCATTTCTAGATACCTATATCTAATATAACAATTTTAAATTTATAATTATTTTATATACTACATTTTTGAATAACGGGCCTTTCAATGTTTATATAAAATATTAAAAAAAAAAACATTTATTAAAGGTACGACATATTTTGTTGTTTTTTTTAAATCTAAAAATCGAATATACAAATTAATGGTATTACCGTCTTTAAATTTGAATTGAAATATAAATCAAATATAGGTTAGACTTTGTGTGCATCTAGTAATGGAAATTGAGGTGGTGGATACTGCTTCTTTTATATTAATATTTGAACAAAAATATTAGTATATTAGATATTTCCTAATATTTTTTTATTTCTAATTCGAAAATTTTTACTGTTAACTAAGTTAAGTTATTTTTTTCTTTTCAAAGTTAACGTTAAATCTATACATTTAACAAAAAAAATATTAGTGACATTTAACTTCACATAGCTTATATTATTTTATATAAACTTAACTTAGTGAATTAACGAAAATAGTTAACTTGCCTAGCCATGCCTATTATTATTATATATTTTTTAGTAACGCATTATTAAACAGTACATATTATATTAATGTTTTATACATTTATTTATACAAAATGTATAATATTATGTTAAATAATTTGAATTAGGTAGTTCTATATAATAATGTCTAAGGTATTTTCCATTATAATATCAGAGCTGAGTATAGTAATGTAACGTTAATAATTACGAATTACAATAACAAAATTAATTTTTGAGTAACGTAGTAGGTTGTATGTCATTTCATTTTATACCTACTTATGTATTATTTAATTTAAACGCAATTGTAACAAAGTTACTATTTAAAAGTAATTTAGATTAATAACGCATTATTTTAGACAATACAAATATTAAAACGTTACGCAATGATATAAATGATATACTTAAAAATAAAACCAAAACAAATTTGAAGCCGTTAATATATTTTACACATTTAAAATCGTATTTTTAACGCAATTTTAAATACGAATAAGACATTTGAAATATTACTATCCATTTGAACCATTTCTAGATATGTAACTTTTAAATTTTACTACCCATCATAGGTATTCAGCTAGAGGTACCTTAACAATTCAGATATCTTGAAAAAGTACGTATACAAATCTGAAAATCAGAGTTTAAAATTGGTAACCAATTTTCCTCTCGTTTGAGAACCAAATACCAGTTTTTATTTCTAAATTTCAGCAGCGGTCATTGGTGACCAGTAATCGGAAAATACATTTTGGGTTTTTAGTTATATTTGAAATTGTTTTATAACATTACCGATAACTTTAAAATAATTGATTTTTATGTACAAATTTAAAAGTAACAAAAAAAAAAAAACTACTTATCCTTTTCCAAAATACAAAAAAAAAACCATTATCTATATAATAAACTATAACAAGGATTTTAGGCAGCCATTTATAAAAGGTTTTATAAGGTAAATTTTTATAAAATTTAATGAAAAATGAAAATCCAACAGTTTAGTAATATTTTCATCCCGTATTTGTACCACTTTTTATTGTTGTGCAATCACGACATTCGTTCAAAAGTAAGTTATAAATAAACAAACGAAAAGGCTTTTCAAAATGGGTTTTAAAGTAAAACACCTATTAAAATGTTTAAAATACATTATAAATAATTTGATCAAATTATTTTTATCATTCTCATATTCTATAGCACAGTATCGAAAACATAACAATTTTTTTTTTTAGTTTTTAAATCATAGTAACTTCTTTGTTAATTAATATATTGCAAAATTCATATGAGATCGTCTCCAAAATATCGTTTTCAATAAATTTGAATATAAGTACTTGAGCTCTAAAAAAACCGAGAAAAAAACTGTAAGAGGTAATTTAATTTGTCTTTTGTACACATGTTTTAACTACTGAAAATCATAGGTGTGTCATCTTCTTAATATTAATTATTTTGTGTATCTTCTCCTATTTTCATTTATAATTAGAATTTATATTCATAATTATTTAATCTTTATTTTATTATACCTTGTACCTATTAGTTATTGTATTAAGACATGGAATTGTTATTTATTACTTGAAAGTGGACATATTGACATTACATAACATGGTCTTAGGTCTTCACTAATGATGCTGCTTATAGCTGGTATAATAAAATTAAATGTAATATAACGAAATATTAAAAATATTAGTCGTCAATATTATTTTGTTTCTATACTTTTCGTCAATCTTCAAATTCTGTATACCTACCGTGTTGCGTATATTATTCATTACAAAAATTTTATTTTATATTTATCATAATAAATAATAATATGCACTTTAATGTGTTTTTAACTTTATGTACCTACTTACCTATTATTTAGTACACATTTTACATTTTAATATTACAATATTTATCAAAATTATATCAATTCAGAATAATTTTAATAATCTAATGAACACTCCGGGATTTTCTGGTCCCAGACTATTTGCTAGAGACTAAAAGGCTGGACGACGAGTAGTCGTAAATAGTATAAAGGTTTTTTTTAAAAGCTGATTTATAAATTGTAATAAAATATAAACCGGTTATGATAAGCAAGTGGTTTTAAAACGAGAAACAGTTATCCTAAAAATGAGGAAGTAATTTTAAACAGTTATTGGTATCCATTTATTTTTTGAATTTTTATTAGTCGGTTTCCCAATAATAATATTTTAGCGGTTATTGGATTTTTTGGAAGCGGTTTAAAGCCCCGTTGATAGCTATTATTAATATTAACATTTTACGAATAAAACAAATAAAATGTCTTTACTTTTAACTATTGAAGGGTATCAATTGAAGTTAAAGTTTAGTTTGAAATTTAAGTTATTGTTAAGTTTTTAACTTAACCAGTTACTTTGGTATAATAGTTGTATACTACGTACCAAATATAATTTGGTAATCTGCGACTAAATTAATAACTAGTTTATGTCTGTTTCTTCAAATTATATTTTAAAAAAAATCATTTGAATCGGGAAAAAGTTTTATTAGGTAAACAATATATGGAAAAGGAAATATATTATTTAATTATTATTTTAGGAATCCAATTTTGTCTGTAATTAACTCTTATTTCATTATTATGAAAAAAATTCGTCATTTAATGTACAAAATACAAACCATGGATAACAAAATCAACTTTTCGATTAAGTTATTTAAGTTAACTGGTGTCAAGTAAACATTTAAAACGTTTAACATTGACTATGTCGGTCAGTATGTAATTATCTGTTAACCCTTAACTACAACTACAAAAAAAAAAACCGTTTGAATTAACTTATAGCTTAAGTTAATTAATCGTGAATTACGTCTAACTCCTTGCAATTGATAATACATTTTAAGAATAATTTTATGTAACGGTGAGATAATACTTTGGAAATGTTTGTTTAGTGTTATGAAATTTAATTTATTTTCAAAAGTAATTTACATAATATATACCACTGATTGTTTTGTCTAAACCACACGTAAAACAAACGTTTTTCGTCTATCCTTATAGTATATACTACCGCTGATATTATTATAATGGCGGATACATCAAAACATGTTAATGTCATGCGCATAGTTGAAATTCTTTAGATATAATATTTTGTTTTTTAAAATATAGTAGGTACCTATATAGAGCTGTGAAGTGCGAAGATACCGATTAAAATGCGTCCACGTGTGACAACTTTCCACAAACTGACGGCATAAAATCCGCACGGTGCAGTACTTGACTTATTTACTTTTTTCTTAACTATTACTACGACCGAGTTAATGAAACATTTTCAACCGAGCCAAGAGTCAAAGTTAATTAAAATTTCGAGTATATGAGTAGGAGCTGACAAATAATCGTTTATATAGCTTAACCATAGTTCGTTTTATTTGCTCGGTACCAAAATATTTTATTTTTGATCGGATTTCCGGTCTCCGCATTTTTTATTGCCCATTTTGAGAATGTCCGGGAATCGTTTAGACTTCCGACCATCGACGATTCGTTTGAAAAAAAAAAAATAATACTTTTGAATAATATCCGAAAGACGAATAAATTACCTAAATAATAATATACAGTATTTTTCAAGATTAAACACGTAATTTAGACGATTAAAATTCAAAGTTAACTTAATTGAGTGTGTGTGTGTGTGTGTGTGTGTGTGTGTGTGTAGGGGGGGGGAGGGTGGAAAAAGTAAAAAGTTAATGTAAAAGAAAATAAGTTCACCGTTACAGTATGCGACCCAGGTAATCTGTCAGATAAGCTAGCGAGTTTAAATTAACCAAACTTTTAAACTAAACTTTAACTGTTATATCGGTACACTTGTTAAACGGTCAGCCTATATCGTTTTCGCAAAGTGTACATCCGATTTATATACGTTACTCACATCGTGCCGATTCGGTTCATTTCCGGGATTGCTTAACGCGACCGAATCTATAAAAAAAAAAAAAAAAAAAAAAAAAAAAAACCA
The DNA here is from genome assembly GCA_025469235.1 of Pemphigus obesinymphae. NCBI lineage: Eukaryota > Metazoa > Arthropoda > Insecta > Hemiptera > Aphididae > Pemphigus > Pemphigus obesinymphae. The sequence continues at coordinate 7,984 of JAIPRL010002679.1, read as the reverse complement.
ATTAAAGTCACAAACGAAATGCAATTTTACAAATTGTAATACACA
>JAIPRL010002678.1:0-55980 GCA_025469235.1 Pemphigus obesinymphae | reverse complement strand
TATTTGAACTGAACTATTTTGTGCTTAGTTCGGTTCGAATATTTCCAATTTTGAGTTCGATTTTCGAACCGAACCGAACACCCCGGGTTCGGTTCGGTTCGGTTCGAAAATCGAACAGTTCGTAACATCACTAGTAAAAATTTAAAACAGCTGTAATACTCGGTCAATTTTGGATTTAGGACCAAAATGTATTCATTAAAATACTTTTCAAAAAATGGCATCTACCTGAATCTAGTGTCAAAAAATAGTGTAGGATGCTATACGGCGTACATATAGGTACCAATATAATATAAGTATATATAATAGTGTTATAGGTACCTAACTGGTAAGTTGTTTAGTACCTATATACATTGGTATACATCTATACAATTGAAAAATGGTCTATATAATACAAGAAATACAAGTAAGGTCGGACAACATACTATTAAAAATGTATATCTTGATAAGTGATGTATTCATTTTGGGTATCTTGATATAAGATATACATGATACATTTCGTTTATAGAAAAGATACAAGATACAAGGTATAAATATTAAAGATACATAAAAGACACAAGATACTTTCAAAAATATAATTATTATTTTATAGTAAAAATTGTTCTTATTAATTACAATTTTATAAAAAAAATATGCATATTATGTTTAATATATCCATTCAAGCATGGAAATCTAGAATAGATAAACCGCGAGTTGACTTAAATATTAACAATCAACAACAAATATCAAAATAATTGATTTTTTTTTATAATATGAGATGGGGAGAAAAATATTAAAAATGTAATTATCTACTTCATAATTTGATTTTTGATCACATCTTATATCTTTTCACATAAAAAGATACATGATACTGGAAATATGTATCTAGATATAAGATACGAGATAAAATTGTATCTTTAATACGTATCAAAGATACATGTAAAGTAACTATGATATTGCCCAACCCTGAATACAGCGTACTGTGCAATTTAAGTTTTATAACATCTTAAAAATGTTAATTTTAGGTTACATTTTAAACATAAAATTCGTTTATATTTCTTTTATGTGAAAAATAAATTAATAAATAAATATTGTTCAATAAATAATTTTTAAATGAGACATGGTATATAATATTATATAAATATAAAAACGAAAATAAAAAACCACATCATGATTTTATTTTTCCAGAGCAAAAGGAGGAAGATCCAGATTATGTTAACTGCAACGGTGCTCGCATAGCTAACTTAAAAAAATCCCCTCTGTTCATCGAAACCAAATCTAACAGACGTCCAATAAGACCCAACACAGCAGCTCCTCCCAAATCCAATTCTCAATTTCCTCCACTAAACCTTTCCACAGACCATTCATTAACCAAAATTGTTCCTGGCATCACTCCCTCTTACGCAAACTACAGCTCAAACATAATCTAAAATTCATCTACCATCAGCACAATCATAGAAAAACTTTCAGAAATTATCACCAACTCAAACGCCACTGACATATTAGCTGATATCCATCATATCCATTCACCCCCTACTCATCCGCAATAAACAATACTAGAATTATTTTTGGAACTCTCGAGATAACTTTCAAGATAAATCTCGGAGACTACTTGAACATCTTCAACTTGTGCAGAAAAAAAAGTGAACATCATCATTATAAATGAAACTTACCTACCCAATCATCGAAACTCCCCTTTACAAAACTTTCATTCGTACTGCTCAACAAAACCACAAACAAACCTTCAGCTAATGGCACTGCAGTCTTATTAAATAGACGCCTAAGCCATCATTATACTACTATCGTCACAAACTCACTAACCAACACGACGGTCCATAACTATTTGGGAAACTCTGTGCTCAGACCCGTCTCAGTATATAAGATTCCTAATTCACTCCTCTAAACCGCAGATCTTGATGTGCTCCTAGACACTCCAGCTAACACCATTAGTGATCATAGCTGGAGACTTAAATGCTAAACACCCTTCTTGGCATAGCAGAACCACCAACACAGCGGGCAGAACTCATAACTATTATCTTAACCACAGAATCAACATCACAGTAGCAACTCCTACATCACCTACTCATTAACCGTATAACCCAAACAGTCTTCTAGATATCCTTGACATAGCGTTAATTAAAACCGGTCATTTGGACTACCGTATCGAAAATGTCATATATGAGCTTTTATCGGATCACTTTCCTATTATTCCTCACTTTTACCATCGAGCAACCGCAATCCCTCCTTCCAAACCATCTTACATCATCCACTGGAAAACCTTTGAAACGGACATTGAATCATCTCTTTTCCCTCCAGCCAACATATTTACATCTGCCCAAATAGATCAAATAATGTCAAGATTAACAGCAATAATCGCATCAAATTTAACGCAAAACACTTCATCATTTATATTATCTGATCCTAAAAGAGACCTCCCTCCACATATCTACCACGAAATGTCCCGTAAACGTAGCCTCAGGCAGAGCCGTAGCAAGGGCTTGGCGAAACTGGCTTTAAACATGCTTTAAACATTGAGAGTTATACAACAGTACGTTATTTAGTTACGTCTATTTTTTCTATGTTGAAGTATTACCTACGTTCACTTTTGTCGTCTTTAATCATTTTGGTAACTTTGATAACAGAGTTCTTAAATTGGATCCATTGAACCATATGGTACAACTCATTCACGTACAAAATCTTGCATTATTCCATTATAGGGCATTTCATTATAACCTATTGCTTTTTACTTTTTACATTTCACTTATCATGGCCATATTGTTGATGACTACTAAACTATTACAAATAAAATATATAATGTATAAAAAATTTTATATTTCCGAAGTGTTCTAAAGAATTTCCAAACAAATCAAGATTTGGCGAAGAAAGTAGGTATTTGACAGATTTATAAATATAATAAATTCTTCTAATCATATATATATATATATATATTTTTGTTTTTAAATAACTATTAAAGTGCCTTTATTCGTATACACTTTTACAGCATAAAAATTAATAAATAATAAAATAAAAAATGCCCTTTGAAACAACATCCAGTAACAGTGGGGTAAATACTATAGTGCATGCGTATGTACTTCTTGAAAAAATATCAAAAGAGACTTTCTCAGTTTAGCATGTTGATACCACATATTGGAACTTATTATTGAGACTTAAGAGTGTGTTTAATTCGTTGATGGGAGCTTCAAGTACAGGTCACAATATCCAGATTTTCCAAAGATTTTCAGATAACTTGAACAAAATTAACAAAACAAATACGAAAGCGGAATTATAGAAGATACAATTGCTAAACAATTAAAATCACAAAAATATATCCGTGTCGAGTTTGTCAATGGCCAGTTGGCAGTTAGCGAAATTTCAGCTTAGAAATGACTACAAGAAATTGTTACAACTTTCTCTTCTTTTGACTTTAAACTACTTAATCAAATCTGCTATATTATTATATATTATTGCTATATTATTTTAAGATGACGGTAACAAGTAAGTATCAATTACTTATTTATTTATATTTAATCGCTATGAAACACTTAAATTACAAAAATTAAACATTTTTATTGCTTTAATTAGGCACTCTTTTCTTCTCTTCTTACTCTCAGTCTCTTTTTTATTTACACGATAATCCTCATATTAAAAAAAAAATAAAAAAAAATAACTTTTATATTATAGCAGGACAAGAGTAATTGATGGTCAACTTGACAGCCTTGTGGATTATATGATAAGCCACAAGGATTTTACAGCTGGTCGTTTTCTTGGTCCAGATGGTAAAAGGTAACAAAATACAAATGGGGAAATCTGACAAAGGTATTAAACGAATAGGTCCAATGACAACTGAGGATCAATGGAAAAAGGTAGGACCTTTAATAATAATAATAACTTTATTTTGATAACTTTTTTTTCTGTTTTTCAAAGTAAAATTTTGTATACCTATATTATAATTTTTAAAGGTGTGAAAAATTAAAAACAAATAGCTCGGAAACGTAATGCCGAAAATATACTGGTAATAAAACAAATTTGGATATTATTATAAAACTCAAATAGAAAGCAAAAAGTTATAAATATAATTAGTGTGGAAACATCGGAAGGAATATTTTGATTAATTGAAGCTGGAATGGTAATTTTATTAAAATTGGATATACCTATATACTTACTCGTATAATAAAACAATTTTAATGATATTGAAATGTATTCATTGCATTTAATTTCAGTAATCGATGTCTTCAGAAAATTTAACTAGTAACAATGTGAATGTGTATACATTTTACATTATTAGTTATGTTAGTTATGTTTGAATTTTTAAAATTTTTAGAGAGCTATTATAGAAGAAATTAACAATGGCAGTACTAGTTTAAAAAATGAAATTGGCTAGCAAATTGTACAGACTAATTTACAAATATCTGAAATTTCTGAAATTTTGGAAAGTTTAATTTAAGTATCATTTAAATACATTAAAAGAACACTGCACATTTAATTTTTAAAAGGTTCTACATAGAAAATTTTTAATAAATTAAAGTGTTTAAATACATTTCTAATATTAGGTAATTTATAAGTAGGTGGTCCCATGTCTTAAAAACACGTTTTCTCAAATTATTAATTAATATAAAGGCATTTTAAAATACTTTTAGAATTATAATACCTACTCGAATACCTATTAGTAAATTAACAAAATATATAATTTTTATGTATGTCAAGTTCTTTTTAAGCTACTTTAATTATATCGTTCAATATTGTATTTAATATTAAATTGTTTATATACCTAGTTTTTAATGGCACTAACTACTCGTATTTTGCCAAATACCAATGAGATCGTCTCTGAAGTAATGCCCTTTATTTATTTTATAATAAAATACAACTCTAAAATTCTTTATTTTCGTTTGTTAATGATGTCCTCTATTTAAATTTAATTGTATATTTTAGAATGAAGACATAATTAGATCATCAACAAGCAGTAGTCTAGAATTTGGCCATATAAGTTTTTAATACATTATTATTTTACTAGGACGGAATAAATTTTTGGTTTATTATAAATTTGAATTTCTTTATTTATTTTATATTATTAATTAATATAAATTAGGTAATTGTTAAGCTTTACATCAAACTAGATTGATGACTAAGTTAATTTATAGCATAAAAATCTACTTATATCAGTAACAATTTATCATTACCTACCTGGCCTAGCTACCTACTAACTAAAATTAATTTGCTACCAGAAAGCTTTTTACCAGAAAACTTTTACTTGATAATTGGTGAAGTTTATACATGAGTATACAAATATTGGCCAAAATCCGATACTGTATCTACTGTAAAATAAATACATTTTTTTTAGTGTAAAGGCTCAGCTTATCCAACATTGGAAGATGGAAGTTAGTGATTGAAATTATACTTTTTGAATAAAAATAGAATAGGTTATTAGGGTTAGTCGTAAAGATAAGTCAGGGAGTCAAAATGGTTTTAAAAACAGGATAAATCGAAACCGGTTTCAAAGCCGAAACCGCAAACTCGAAAAATATTGAAACTGTTTTCAAACTGAAATCTCAAAACTAGAAAAAATCGAAACCATTTTCAAACACGAAACAGTAAAACCGAAATATGTTTTTCAGCCAGTTTTGAGTCTCTGAGATAAGTTTTAAAAGATTAGTTTTAATCTACATAATAATCATAATATCTATAAGTATATATATATATATATATACATATAATTCTCAATTTCACAAAATAAAGACTCAAGATTAGCATATTAGTATATTACACTTATTATTCACTGTAGGTACTCGTACGTGTATAGTAAATTTGTGAAATAAATAGCTTATAATTTATTTTAATATTCTACACTTATTTATTTTAATTTCAAGTAGAATAGTTTGGCTATAATTATACTTGTTTAAATATCTACGAGTACATAGTATTCATGTTAAACATTGCTTTTGTATAATAGTTTATAGTTTTAAATTTAAATAATATAATTATATATATAATCATGGTATATAAGTTTGGTATGTAGAAACAAATAACAATATCTCCTTGAAAATTAGCACACAATTACAAAACTTCGATTAATAATAGGTACTTTGGAATGTTTTATTAATATGAATTGGTTAATATTTTCATTTTATATCTACGAGTTATTGAAACATTTATATTAATTTATTGTATTACTATCAACCAGATTATAGCTTATAAGAGTTAAGATAATAACAATACATTAAAACAAATAAAAAATATATATGATAAATATTATAGGTATACCTAATACCTATTATAAAGACAGATATTTTTAGAAAAATTCTATTCAAAAAAAAAAAAAAATTAGAAAAATATCACATTCCGAATTATATTTCTAATTATATTACTTTATAATATTCATAACTCGGAAAGCTTTTTTTCAAATATTAAATTAGTATATAAGCTCCACCCCGAAATTTATTTTGAAATACTAATAATAATAAATAACTAATTTTGTATATGTGATGATTTTGAATTTTAAATTTTTATGTGAAAATACAGTATACACTAACACCTATAGGTACCTATTAACTATTAACTAGGTACCCTAAAGGTAAAAAGTATAACAGTCTACAATATATTTTAATAAAATGACATATCACAAATTCATACATCTATGCATTAGAATTGCCTATATACAGGCGCAGGGAGATCAGACTATAATTTGTATAAAGATGTGTACCTACCTATCAGGGGTGGCTCCAGAGACTGAGTTACAGGGGGGGGGGGCTAAGTCATGATTTTCAGAAAACTTTATAACAAAAAACCAACAATTTTTTTTATTAATTTACAACACAAATTTTAACTGCCTATTTTTAGTTTTGGTAAATATATCAATAATATAATCTATTTAATCTAAAAGCTTCATTTCCTTATATACATTAATAAGACATAGTGCTGATAGTCTATCTTCAGTCATTATTGAACAAAGCCCGGTTTTAACTCTCCTAAGTGTAGAGTAACTCCTTTCGGCAGGGGCAACGCTTACCTACTGGTAGAGTTGTTAATACTTGTATTAAAATACAATATATACTTATAATATACAATTTTTTTTAGAAAAATACGGGCTTAGGGGGGGGGGGGGTTGGCTCCTAGAGTCTCACTTGGATCCGTTCCTGCTACCTATATAAAATTCGTTCAATTCAGTTAAGTAGATTAAGTATACTAATTTACTCAATAGTCATTCCGGTTCCCTTAAATCGCAATTTTTACTTCAGAATAATTCATTTTTTTCGTAGATATAATTTGTAATAGTTTTGTAAGTTTTGTTCCAATAGACCATTTGAACTATAGTGAAATATAGTATACATGTAGTTATATAATATAGTTAAACTTATAATTGGAGTTAAATTGCGTTTATATTTAGTTCACATTTCGTTATACATACGTTCCAACAAATTTTAACCACAGTTCTAGTATTACTAAAACTATTTTTTGTAGTCTCAAGTTCCCAACTATTTTACAGAACTGTTAACAGATTAGAATCCTTGTGCATGCATAGTTAGAACTTCTATGTGCAGTATAATATGCATTTACTGAGCCACGGAAATACAAACACTGTAATCTGCATATTTTGTTTATATTTCTCTCAAGATGTTTAAAACTATTCCCACCACAATTATCTACTAACTAGTACTAGGTAGTAAGTAGTAGATAACGATGATTGCACACTTGCCAGTAGATAATCGTGTAGTTCGTAACTATAGTTCCAAATAAAATATGTATGCGTTTGAACGCATCATAGAACCAGTAGTTTAGAACGTCGCACTGCTGGAACAAACCCAATATATGTCTACCAATTTGTAACTTAAATATTTTATATTGAAACTAAAATTTTAAAGTTCACGCATTGGAATGACATCTTCCTGGCTTTCATTAAATCTGATATTTATCCTATCAAACTTAGACAATTTTCTTGTAAAGAATTTGTAATTTTTTGTGATACAAGTATATAACAATATAACATATATAATTTAAAACATATCCTCACACGTCAGCACACGACTGATAGTAAACACTATATATTTAACAGATTATTAAATATAATAAATTCTTATAATCATATATATTATTTTTATTTAATATTAAAATGCCTTTATTCGTATACAATTTTACCGCATAATAATTAATAAATAATAAAATAAAAAATGAAGAAATGAAAAAAGTTAAATAAATAAAATGCAAATACAAATAAATGTGTTACATTAATTAACAAAGAATTCAGCAATCATGATATAGAAGGTTTTGTTAGAGATAACTGATTGGGAATGGGAATTAGGAAGCAATTCGATTCACAAAGGAGAAGAATTAAGAGAGAGGTAATAGGATCGCGAGTGATTGGGAAGGAGGTTATGTCCAAAATGTAGACGGGAAAAGCTAACTATTTGAGAGTATGAGACCTAGAGAGGTCAAGACCCCAGAACCATATGGACGAGAGGAAATTAAAGGTGAGATGCTTCGATGCCAAGAAGCGGTAGGATTGAGGAAAGGAAGATCAATCCAAATGAGCTTAGGTACCTACCTATAAAAATATAAAAAAAAATATATATATAAAAATAAATATATATAAATAATAAATATAGGTACCTATAAAAACCGTACCAGTTTATTATTGAGGTGGACACGGGAATATTGGATGAATTTTATATACTGCAATTCCCATTTTAGTCATACAAAATTATACACCAATTCAATTGATTACCTACCTACCTAATCATTTTATCTATAGAATAGATAGATTTTCAAAGCACTATAATATAAAAAAAAAAAAAAAACTGGCGCAGCTAATAGTGCATTTTATTTTTTTGGTTACCTTCTTCAATAAAAAAAATGTTTTTGATGAAATAAGATAAAATTAGAATTGTGAGAAATTATTTTAGTGTACATAAGTAAAGGGCTAAATTTAAGATTTTGCTATCTTGCGAGGTTGTTCATTAACGCATTAAAAATGGGACCAGTAGGGAATGGAAGCTCTTCGCTCGTCGGGTATTATAAAAGGTGGAAGCACTTCACTTAATAGATAAATCATTGCATTTGAAAATACGATTCTGAGCGGAGATTCGATGTAAGTATTACCATTGATTACAGTGGTATACGCAGAATTTTTTAATAGGGGGGGGGACTAGAAAATAAATAAGTAATCAGTAGACACAAAATTAGGCACGAAAGAATAACAAATTTGCTTTTTCAGTGTTATAATAGAATACTGTTAAAAATATATGTAATGTATACCTATATAATATATATAGGTATAGTAGTGTACTGAAAAAGAACCAACAAATATTAATTTTGAAAACTTAAATACCAAAACTTCATTTTTGTAGATAGAACATATTTTTAAACATTAACAATTGGAAATAGTGTTTGATGACTTGAAAAATTAATAATAATGCCCTAAAATGAATATAATAACTATACATTTTAGATTTTGAGCAGTGCAAAATATTTTCTCGTTTTACTATGATATTAATTGGTTTTATATTTGAGCAATTTATCGACCAGAAGACTTAATGTCATGATTTAATTTTTTAATGGCTACCCATTTTTTGGCATAAAATGTTGTCAGTATGGTACTTTGAAAAGGTTATTTGTTGATTTTTTAAAAACGCATCAGAAAAGAACCATCGAAAAATAATAAAAAATATGGGTTAAAATAATGGTTATTTCCTCATAAATCCGAAAATTTTGGTTTTAAACATTTTAAAATGATCACAGAGTACGTGTTTTTTTTTTTTGTATTTTTCAACACATTATAACATTATTATGCTTTAAAGTTTAAAACATAATGTTTGAGTTAAAAGTTATAACTAAGTTAAAAATTAACTTTTAATTTTATAAGTTACTTATTAAACTTAATTGTTAACTTCACGTTAATAATATGAAAAATAATCTAAATCTTGTTCAATTTTGTCCCAAGAACAATGCAAATTTTCTTATTGAGGTGTATCTTATTAGTATAGGCAATTGTATACTAGTGCATATGTAATGTACAAACAATTATATATAAACAAATAAATATCTTCTTTTCTTAATTTTATTATTATTATAAAATAACATATCATGGGATTTTACTGAGAAAGTAAGAAACGACATTTTGTTATCTTTGATATCGTTTATCACAAAATTTTCCAAAAATATACACATCTCTATCCAGTATGAAATAATCTTCTTATTTATTTAATAATTAATACCTATGTTATTTTTAAAATACTGTACAAACACATAGAATTTAACACCTATTAAATATTTTTTTGGAGGGGCTTGAGTAAATTCTGGGGGAGGCTATAGCCCCTTATCCCCCCCCTATGCTACGCCTATGTAGGTAGTGGTTCTTAGGTACTTTTCTCATTTATTACCAAACTAAGGAATAATCAGTTTTAAAATTTAAAGAAAATGAATCAATTAAAACTTAAAAGTATACCAAATCAATGTATTGGTAATAATATATTTTACAACCTCATGACCTATCCTGTAGTTTGTTTTCATGTAGTATTTCTGTCAAAGACTGTTAACCTTTTTGTCACGTATACTTATACCTAAATATTAAACTTAAAATATTTTTAGTGTTTTCAAATAAATATCTTAAAATAATCCAAAAATAAAACCACCGTTTACTCTGTACAGTTTTTTTCTTTATATCACGATTACAAAATTATTAAAAATGTATGAATATAAAAAAAAAAGAATTTAAATATTTAATTATTTTTCACTCGTTTTTATCAATGCTTAATGATAACATTTTTTTATGTGATGCAAAATATTCTAAAAATATCAAAATTAAATGCATTTAAGACTAAATCTTTTGAAAAGTTAAAAATTCAAATTAAATATTTTTAATAAGTATTATTTATTTTTACTAAAATAGTGCACGGACCCTGTAACCCACCTCCCACATTACTAACAGTCCTTTGTCTGTAAACTAGGCAATTTTACCACTAAAGATAGTAAAATACTAAAATATATAAATTATTCGTGTAAATATCATTATATTAATGATTAGTTTTCAATATATTTAAACCCCTCCCCCCTAGAAAAAAAGTTTAAAATATGATATATAATATTGATAATATGATATATAAAACAATATAATTATACTGGTAATGGGAGGGGGCTTCAGCCCCTCACCCCTCCCCCCTCTGCTTACACTACTGATTGATTATAAATTAGTAATAATTAGTAATATATAATCAATGGTATTACTGTCAGTTATATATTCAAAAATTGATGCCGGGTCGCACTAGATATTTACACAGAGATAAACTCGTTTAACTGTAGTTAAAATAAATTCTGTTGCATAAACCATGTTTTTAATTTTATCTGTTGTTAAAAATGCACTTTATCACGAGTTAAATTACAGGGCCATTTATTGCTGTGTAAAAATGTATGCAGGTATAGTTAAATTTCGTTATCAATATTAACGTTATAATATTATCTCCTACTGCTGATACCATTTATTCGATAACTATAGTATACTGTAGGTAATAACCTAAATATAAAACAAGGATTGAGCAACACTCATAAATTTAATACATGTTAATTTAACAAAAGTTTAAATAATTTACCAATAGATAACAAGTTTGGTGCAACCCGGCATGAGTATAGGTATATACTTTTACAATAGCTAGGCGTAATATAGTTAACTATTACTGTAATAATTATACTTAGTTTATACTTAAGTATAATTTCGTGTTAAGATTTTATGTAGATATTATATTAGATTTTATTATTTTTTGTATTGTTCTAAAATCGGCATGCTCAATGTATAGTTTCGAGTTTGTACATTTATATAATAATAAATACAACAATTTGCGTATTTTCCAGAGTAAGAATTAGGTAAATATAGTTAGAAATTATATTCCCGCCTTATAATTTCAAACAAAATATCACTGTAGATCAATATTTCATAATGGCAAAATAACTATGGGATATTCCCAACATGCGTGTGGACTTGAAAAATTAAAAAATAAACATCATATTGTAAAACCACTAATTTCCTTGCTACGCTCAGTATTAAAATTAATTATTAACGGTTGATTTTTTTGATTTAGTTAAAATAATGTACTACATTATATAAAAAAATTTCATGTCCTAAGATACTTAAATTTATAAAAGGGTTTCCATATTTCCATAAATTAACGGTATTAAACTAGTTCGATTTTAGTTTTAAAAACAGTTCCGAGTTCCTATTATGATGTCTTCTGTGTTTTCACCAGATGATTTTTTAAATAAATGACAGATGATTGTAAAAAAGATTTTTTTTTATTAATTTCAAGTCTTCATAAAAGCTATGTATTAATTTATTTTTAACTTTATCAGGTGAAAATGCAGTTTACTTTCTCGTCTTCAATTTTGTTCAGATTTATTATTTGCCTAATCGTATTCAGAAAGCCACAATTATGGAAATTTAGGAGTATGTTTATTACAAAATATAATAAATTATTTAATTGGCATGCGATTATATAACAATTAATAACAATAAAAATTAGTACCCTCACGGGACTATTTTTAAATTACTTATAAAATATATTTATAAATTTTGAAATTGTAAGATTTTCATTTTTTAACAAATTTCATAAAAATTTTCTATACAGAATCCCTTAAAATCTCGTTTTACAAACTGTTTGGACTTAACATTTATAATTTTATTGAAAAAATTTAAATGGCTATAAAAAAATCATGAAAACATTTCTGATTTCTGACTATAAAATCCAATGGACTTTAATTCGCAATATATTATTATGTTTTTAAGTAACCCGGTAATCATTTCAAATAACCGGATGAGTAGAGGGCCTATACCTAGTATTACCTATAGTAAATGTTATGATAAATGTTTACTTTTAGATTTTGAGCGATGCGAGGAATATATCTATTGGTTTTAAGATGATGTATATTTTTTATGTCTGTAATGTAATTTATATATTCTGTATACATTTTTTTCGGGTAGAATGGTAGGAATGTTGGAGTATGACTATTGCTCTCAGTTAGTAGTCAAATATTCAATATATATATTCATCGTAAGAACAAACCTAATAAGTGACCAAATTATAGTGTGTGACCTTACTAATTATAACATAAATAATAGATACTATAATAACAATTTTATATTTAGTATAAATTCGTCATTCATGTCGTAATTTTGTGATATGAATTTTGTAATTATGTAATACATTAACCAATACTTATATAATTGAAATCGATATACTCAAAATACCGAAATCATAAATAATATCGAATATATTTAAATGGCTATATTAAAAAATTTAACTACCGATTTTCGAGATTTGTATAATACAATTAGAGTAATAAGCATTTAACATTTTATACGGTTTTCAGGTCTTAAAATCAAAATTTACCCTAGGTTTAAAACGTAAAAATCTAAAACGTTTATAAATAGTCCAAAATTGCGGAAAAAAAATATATTTTAAATTTTATCATATATAACAACAGTATAGTACTAAATTATATATTCAGTGTAAATTTCAAAGTTTTTTTATTGTTATTTTCGAAATTACAAAGAAATAAAAAAATCTCGATTTGATAAAATCGTATTTGTGCCATTTTTCGTAAATTTTAGGTACTTTTTCCTCACGCGTTAAAAAGCTATTGGGAAAATTGAAAAATCATCTCTTTAAAGTACCAAAAAGATTAAGTTTTCTAGTAAAAACACTGTTTACAGAAGAAGAAAAAAAATAATAAATAAATAAACATCATTGTAAGACCACTATAGTTCCCTAGCTACGCCCAGAATTTAAAATATATGATCGCTTACACATCTAGATACGAATGCTATTAACTATGGCATTATGCCCATATTAATAATGTAAATTTAATATGCCCATGCCCGGCATTTTAAAAATTGGAAATAGAAACTAGGTTTATAATTAAAAAATATTTATACATATTTCTCGGGTAAAGCCGTGTATTAATTTTGCGATAGAAATAATAATAATAATAATAATAATAATAATAAAATAATATATATGTTAATATGCTATATATATTATAGTTATACATTTCTATTATTCGATAATATTTTGACCGATTTAATTAAAAGTATGAAAACATAGGGTTAATTGTATTTTGAGACTCGAGAGATAGTATAGGTAATGAGATAGGTACGTATATGTATACTTATCAAACCAATTTACGTAATATCGTTTAATTGCATTTATTTTTACCGTGTCTACAGAAAACAATTTTATTTAGTAAAATCAAATTCGTACGATTGTTAGCACACACGAGTGATCTCGTTGTTTCAAATTGCGTAATAAAGGTACAATATAGAGATTAGAGGTAGACACGCACAGACTCAGTTGACAGACACACGAGGTCATCCAGGGTACCGTTATCATGATGATGTACAGCGTAGCAGCGGCCGGGTCGTTATTTCCTTATCAGGAAACCGAGTGCGCGCGGTCTTTTATTCCAACAGGGTACCCCCGGTCATTCGCCAATTGGATACTGGTTAAAACGTTGTGAGTTCCGCACGGTTAAAATTTTTCGATGTGAAATTATTTTCCTATTTTTTTTTTTTTTTTTTCATTCAAGTGCGATACGTTTACGATATTATTATAATATATATTGCTAATATTCTAATGTATCGAAAGTCGTTTTCTTTCCAAAAGTATTTTCCGACGCCGTAAGTTCTGTACCTATCTATATGCATAGTATAATGTATACTGCGGTGTACACGAGTGTTATGTACTTGGGCAACAACTATACTTTTGGATAATATTTTGATCGATTATTATAAGTGTTGATATTATATATATATATAGTCAATATACGAAAAGTAATAATTGTAACTCGGAAGTAAAATATAATACGTATACTGCGTAAGTACTATTGTTTATTTCTTAAGAGTTTTTTCATATCCGCGAACGCACTTCTTTATACACTCAAACGACAAACTTTACAGTTTAAACATAACAACGAAAGTATTTTATATGATAATAACGAATAAAACACACTATAAACGCATGTAGTATATAATGTAATTTGATGCAACTATAGGCGTGGTTATACTATATTAAAAATTAGTAACATAATGCATTTTTGATAAGCTATAATAAAATTGTTAACGTGTCCTGCCACTCCTGCGAAGAGTAAAATTATAATACAAATCTCGATCGCATCAGTGTGTCGAGTAAGTAAGTTTTACTTGATAAAACCGTCAAAAATGACTGTTATTAATACTTGTAGGGTAGTTATTAGCGTATTGCTGAAAATTTGTTTGTCGTTATAATACTCATATACTATGAGAAAGCACATCCGTGAAGATTATTTTTCATATATAATCTGCAAATCGTCGTTCGATTCATGTTTATTCGGAACCTATAAAACCTATAAGTTAATTCATAAAATTCAGTAGTTTTAAAATTAATTTCCCGTCCAATGTGTGTATGTGCGTGTGTACTGTGTGTATGTGAGCGAGCGAGCACGAATGGAAAATAATCGATACACTCCGGTGTCGGCCATGTTTGTATTGTTGCGTCCTGCGCCTGACTAACCTTTAATGACCAACAGCTGGGTTCTCCTCTCTAACTTTGTCATTTCAACGCTACAGTGACAGTAAGACGCTAGTTATAATTTGTACACTTCCAAGGTTATTTATTCGACCAAGTCCTGTTGAAGGAAATTTTTTGTAAGTACCTCTATATATGAGTATATATTTCTACGTTTCTAGACATTATTCTTTCTTTCAATTGTCAACGACGATCGATTTTATATTATTATTTTAGTTAATATGCTTACGCAATACGCACTATATTACGTAGATATATTATCAAAACGTAGATTACACTTATTTATTATTATTAAGATTCTGTCAGTAGGTATATCTGATATGTTTACGCATTAAGATAGGTACTCGACTCGCGAAGTCATTTATCTAGACTATATTATTGTTACTATATTAGATATGCATATAATACACGAGTTAATACATATTCCATTAATACGTTTTATAGAAAGATGTATATTCAGTTTTCGTGCAAATTCAATTTCGGGTTCAGCAATTACAGTTTAAGTAAATTTTAATCGTTTGTGATTTTTGTCAGACCTTTAACTACCAATATAATAATATATACCTACTAGTAAAATAAACGCCATTAAAAAATATTTTCAATATAATACTTATAGTGTTCTTACTTGTTTGTAGATGTTAACGATAATTATAGTAATGATTGATCTAAACCATCATTTACATAGTTTCACATTTAAAAATATAACTCAAATCACGACGTATTGAACAAAATATGTTGTATAGTATATTTTAAATTTTTATACGATAATAATTCATCGAGAATAGGTAAAATATATGATATGCAACTATATGTGCATGTGCACCCACTAATAATTAATAATTATAACGAATGCATTAGAATTTAGCAGATAAATAACTTATATATTATATGAAAAACAGATCGAAATAATAATTATTTTTAGATCCTTGTTGATGGATTATACTTTCTTTGAATTTTATTGTGATATAAGTACAAAAAATCTGAATGTAAAATAATGTCATGCACTATTCGGTATATACCTGTATATATATAATATATAGGTACGTAAAATGTATAATATATTATGTTTGACAAATAATTAGACGTACAGATAAATATTAATATAGTCGAATTATTTAAATACAATAATATACTTGGCTCCAACAAGTCTATATGTCTTTTTTAATTTCGGACCGCCACGCAAGACTAGTATAATAAAATGCAGCCTTTGTGGCGCCAAAAATGGTCGCACAGACCCAATCGATATTGCCGTCAGGATGGGGGAAATAAATACGTCCCGGTCTTAAAATTGCACGCCCTCCCATAACTTATTTCCGGGTAATCGTCTCATTGAAACTATATATATTATAATAATATAGTATAGTGGATATTATGATTATTAAAATTCATACATGATTTTTTTTTTTAAACGTTTTACTATAATATTTTATTTGTATTATAGTTCGTCGAAAAGTATACGGTAATTCATGAATAATATGTAGGTACCTAGGTAAATAATGTTGAAAAAAACTGTAGGTACGTTTTGAATGAAATGTACAATTAACTTTATATTATTACCTACCTAATACAAGTATATTATTATTGTAGTGGGGGTAGCAGTCAAAAGTAAATAAAGTTTTTTATACAAATAAAATCACTAATCACGTTTAATAAACGTTCATATAAATTTGAACTTTTGCAAAAGTTATTCGAAATATATTATGCGTTACGAATTATTGCGAGGATTTTTTCATATATTATATATTCATCCAACGTTCAAATTCGTTCCAAAAATCACCATATATACATATATATATATATATATACATATACCTATACTGTACGTAAAATACCGTGATAATATTCCGTACTAGTGATTTATCAACTTTTATACACAAATGCATTTGATTCAAAATTCATTCGTTTCAAATAAAACTCGTGATTACGTTATATAGCCGATATGGTCGTTGATTAAATATAGCGGTACCTACATATTACACGTGTATCTATGCCGCTGTTTCGATTGAATAAAAATGTAATGTTTTATATATTATACTTACAGGGTATTTTCTGTATAAGCGTATACAAAATATGTTTATATCTATTATAATATAGTATAGTATAAGTACCTAATGGTAAGGTATATTGTATTATATTGACTGATCAAATTAAAATTTCCTATACTATATATAATGGTAACTAACCTAACTACATAATATAATACGTGGTGTTTAAAATAACTAAATTTATACGTGTACGTGGAATAGTTTCTTAATTATGCGTATACTAATTTGTTATTCAGGGTACGTAATTTGAGAGCAGAACACGTATGGTATGTTGTGTGGTGAAATAATTAGATCTCCAAATCGAAGTCCATACGCTACGTTGTTGTCGTCTCTGTATCCGATGATGACTGCTGCTGTTGTCGAAGACGACAATTTACTGGGTAATTAATTTATATATTTTATAAGCGTATATAATATGTCGCGCCGCTTTTATGCATAATATGCAATGTGAACAATCCTGCAGTATTATGTACATAAGGCCCTTTTATTATATATATATTATATTTTATTATTTTATTATATAAAATGCCGAGAAAAAACATCGAACACAATGAAGCAAAATTTCAAATTATTTTCCAAGGGGACGGGATTGTCATCGAGTCCCCAATCGGTAGGCACCTACCTATTTTAACTATTGAGCATGTATTAACACGTACCTAATAGGTAGACCGAAAAATAGGGAATTTGTTGGACTATAATATTTTAAATGTTCAATAAAAATTTAGTGTATAAATTTGAATTACTGTAAAGTCCTGAGAAAATAAAAAAATGTCTTATTTCTTATGAAATAGATACAGTAAACATATACTATAATAAGGCTATAGGGTTCTTCAGGTTCTATAAACGTTTGGACTCGGGGCCATCACACTCTTAGATCCTCTCTAGTTACGTCAATGATCAAGCAAATCAAGTAGTACAATGTCTTATCATTAATCAGTATCTAATCTGTATAGTATAATATTTATTGTGATTGGAATCTCATAATATCATATCATATAATATATACCTATAATGTTAAAAATTAAATAATAATAAAATGTCAATTAATTTAATTATATTATTTTCATCAAAACCAGTAGAGCTAATCCACTATAATTTGATTAATTGAGGACGTCATATATCTAGATTTAAGGGGTTTGATATAGGCAATTTTAAGAATATTTTTAAATTAAATAATGAAATTAAAATGAAAATTTAATAAATGAAAAATGTTTAAAACAATTTTAAATGTAATTTATAAATAGTTCAAAGCCACTATCATATTTTATTGTTGTATAATCACGATATTTTTTCAAAAACACGTTAACAAACGAAATGACATCTAATAAAAGAGACAAGAGTAACTAAACAACAGGTAATGTAATTACCTGTTATAAAATGTATAGATAACAACATTGAAGTTATACAATTTTCTAAATATTCAGTTCATTATTTGAAGATATAAAATAATTTATTTTAAAATTTTTTAAACAATGAACTTTTTTTATAATTAATTTTTATTTAAAAAAAACCTCAGATGAGATTGTCTTGTAAATTTTTTCCTCTATACATTTCACCATAGGTAATTTAATTATAAAATACTTGATTTTACGTTAACATAATTTTACCACTGAAAATCATTTATTCTTTTATATAATAAAAATTAAAGAAGACACAATAATACAATAATAAGTAACTGATAGAGAATAGCGTATAATAGTGTCCATAATATACCTCGTATAAGCCATAGGTATATACAAGTCAAAGTATTTTCTTTCAAGTAATATATAAACATTTTTCTAAAAAACCGTTATATTTGTCAGAACTGGTCTCAGGTCTCAAATTCGTTTGATAATAATTATTAGTAATAACACCTGTTAGTGCAATTTTCTTTTTAATTTATTTTGCCATACATATTATCAGTGTTTGAATTGGAAATATAATAATATATATATAATAATAATAATAATAATAATAATATAATAATTCAGAATGGGGACGCAAAAGTGTAATAAAAATTTACATTTTTAAAAGCTCAAATAACTTTTAGAGGCTATGTCATTTACACTCTGTACTATTAATCACTATCAATTAATTTTAAATATCCTTTTTTTTTATTTAAAAAAATATATATAAAATCCGAGAGATATTCTTCGATTTCATCAAAAAATATAAATAAGTAAACCACAAATTATTTTTGAAGCTTGTAATAATATTAAAATTTTTACGTCAACATCTACATTTATGGTAAGTACGCCTAGAAATTTATGGAATATACATAAAAATTACTTTTTAAATTTAAAATTGGCTTGAGGATTTTTAAAATGTTATAATTTTTAAATTTTTAGCTAAAAAATTCATCACATATCGGACTTTCACATTTTTTTTTTTTTTTTACGATGGTTTATCTATTGAAAAGAAGTAAAACGTAAAAAATGTATTCATTTAAAATTAATATAGGTAATATAATTTGATTTTTTGTAAAAACGTAATATTATTTATTATTACAATATTACTTCAAATTAAATGTATAGAAATATTTATCTATAAACATAAAAATTTACCTATACTAAGAAAATAAGAGTTTTCATCCGCTGTATTCTGATACCTACCTATATATATATATACCTGTTATTAAAATTGTTTTTTATTTTCCTTCTATTTAATATTTCTATAAATAAATATTGGTATAATTTACAGATACGTATATCCTAACCAATTCGACATAAACATACATTTTTTAAATAACATCGCACGAATTATTTGTCGAACAGTCACACTAAATTATTTAAACATGGTTGGTAGTTGCGTTTCACATTAAATAAATATTTAAAAACTTATGTATTAGAGAAAAGCATCATTATATAATGTGCTTATCCAGCACAACTGTACCTAAATGTTTGAAAATTGACTGTTTAATAAATAATGAATAATTTTTTTTCGAAAACTGTACATTGTTCATCCGGGAGTACTTGCGTATATATATTGTATTATATATATTGTATCGATTTTTTTATTCGAACATTATGAGTCATCGCCTCCACATTAAAGCGGCGAGTTGGTTTTGTTTACATCGCGCATGATTACAAATCAAAAGTCAAAACTATATACGTTTTTTTTTATTTTACATTATATACGAGTAGTGAGTACTATATAAAACACTATAACTTTAAACTTATATGTTTTTATCAATGAACCATTGTCAAATATAATATATGGGTATGATATTTATTGTCTATGTCTATTATGTGTAATATAAACTTAGGTAGGTATACCTAATATGCATAATTATTGTAATGACGATTTAACACAAACATTTGTTGAGTTTAGTTTACTTGACTTATACATAATTGCTTTATATTTAACTTATGTATTCACTAATCACACTATTCATTGCGAAAAAAATATTTTTATTTTTATTCCTAATTTGTATACGTACCATTGCAGTACCAGCTACTGGCGCTTTTCTGCATTTAAAACAAATCTATAAACATTACTATATATTATTATTTACAGGGACGTATTTAGTGGGTAGATGGGGGCATGGGCCTTGAGTGGTAAAATTTTTATATATAGGTGTAGATAGGTACCTAGTATACCTACTCCAGGTAAAAATGTATTCCACAATAAAAATAGTTATGAATGTGAAGATGTGTACCCAAATGTAGAAATTGCGTTAAGAATATTCCTCTAGTTTCTAGCTACTGTTCAGCGTCTGACAACTGTTCAGCAGAGAGGTAGGTATTTTTCGGTCCTGAAAACTGAACTATTTAAGGTAAAAAAAAAAACCGATAAACGATCAATTCTTTAGCAGTACTTATTAACAATTGAGTCAAACATAACTAGAAACTTTAACATAATATTATTAATATATTTATCAACATTATGGCTGACCGTAAAACATTTTCGTTTCAATAGTTATAATTGTATATATTAATTATACATATACCTAACACATTAATTAATTACCTATAAAATTGTATGAATTTAATGTGTACCTATAATCGTATTTGTTGTATTTACTAATTCATATTTTCACCTTCTCATTTTCTCCCAACTATATGAGCGGTTGTATACTGTTTTGGAAAATTTTATACCAGTTATTGATCTGACTTGTAACCAATGAAATGGTTTTTTACGACAAGCATGGAGTAATTAATATTTAAAAATGAATAGCATTTCATATTTAAATTAATTTTTTTTCTAAATATATAGTATGGAGGGGGAGACGAATATTTTTTTATGACCTGGGTCGTCAAAATCTTAAACATATATGTCTCTGATTATATTACAGTATATACCTATCTATTAATGTATCTATAATTAATTTTGGCAGATAAATTTTTAATTTTCCCTCCTTTACTTTTATATATTTATGAAACATTGAAACTATTTGAATACCTACCTATATTTTATATGTACCTAAGTATGATAGGTACTATAATTATATATTTACTTCTGACGAAATTTCATTTTGAACATACCTATATATTGGTAATATTAGTAATTATTAATTCCTAATTCGTTTAAAATTTAATTATACAAATGTCGATGTTCAATAGATAAAAAAAATTTTATTGATTGAAGTTTAAAATTGAAACTATAATCTATAATATACATTAATTATACATATAACCGACCTATATACTTAATACTTATGAATATGGTACATCAAAATTTAAATATATATTTTATATATATATATTATATACCTACTCGGAAAATTAAAATATTGTTTTTATTTTCGTATTCATGACTAGATATAGCATACCCATAGCTAAGTACTAAAGTGTAGTATAACTTCCTGTTTTATCAATTATTGGTCGATTTTTTTTAGTTTGTACCTAGTTTAAACTTTAACTCAATCTTTAAAAAATAATATTTAAATAAAATTTTTTTGAAATAGGTAAATATTAAATTTTTTTAAAAAGAGTACATACCTACCTACCTACCAAATTTATAAAAATAAATAAAAACATTTTTATAAAAATGAAAATTTTAATGAATGTTTTGTCACAATAAACCAATTTAAATATTATATAGGTACCTACATACTTATTTATTTTTCCCAAGTTCTGGTTACTTGAATATTATTATACCTTTTTAGCGATAGATAAATTAATATACTTAGGTACAAACTAAAATCATTCACCTCCTATAGCTTATATTTCAAAAAATAAAGGGAAAAGTTGATTTTTTTTGATATTTTATTGTACTGACAAATAACAATATATGTGATGAAGTAGGCAATGAAAATTTAAATAGAATATGATAGTTATGTTTTACAAATGTTTAACGATAATTTCGGAACCATATTGTCCGGCCGACAAATTATTATGACTGTACCTGCACAATAATTATATAAATAAGTTTAAAAAATAACATACTTTAAGTCTTAAGGAAACATTATTAAAAGATCACCGATATACCTATAATAATATATAGGTAGGTTACCTACCTACCTACCTATCTTATAGTAAGAGTTTAAGTATTGATTACTTTTATAGTTTTATAGTAGGTTTTATAGTGTTATGAAAATGATTACATAATTTAAATTAAAACTGACAAACAAAATAGGTAGGTACCTAGGTAGTTATGTTATAACCCTACCAATATAATGTATCTACCTATAACTGCAGTGCTTATTATAGTGGCGTTACTGAGAAAAAATATGTAAATACACAAATATGTATTGCTCTTAGCTTACATTTATGTCATGTTGATTACCCCCCCCCCCACTTATAAATAAAACTTAAAATAATATAATAACAGTTTTAGATGAGACACGTTTATTTATTTTAATTTCTATAATTTATCATTATAATACTTACCAAAACGTGTAAATATGATTTTAGAAAATGGTCGTCTAAGTTACGAAAATCCAAACTATCATCTTGCTGGAACGGGACATTTAGCTCTAGACGATGCATTGAACTCGAACCTGACATCGACTACTGATTCTCCGGCTGGATTCAATTTAAATGACGACTGTATATTATATTCAGAGCTTTTATGTCGGGAATTTGATACAGTGTGTAATATTAACACAGAAAACATAAACAGAAAACGTTACAAATCATTAGACTTGGGATCAATGGGTGTAGACGTGTTAGGGCAAACAGGAAAAACTTGGTAATAACAATTATAACTTATGAACCAAGTAATGCGTCGTTTTAAAAACTGAAATAGGTATAAAATAAGTGCGTTTCTTTTTAGGAACACAAATTTAAATTGTAACGTGACAAGAGATATGAATATTACAAACCAACACGACTTGACAAATGTTAGCAATCAAAATCACCAAATGCAAGTATCTTACGTAAAACCGGACTTAATTGAAGAATCAGAGCAGACGAAATGCAAAGGAGGAAAGTAAGTTATTTTTCACCAATAAGTTTTTATAGGTACTTATAATTTAAATGCATAAATTATAGTATAAACGAGAAACGCACGCCACCCAATACTCTTTCTTTAAACAAACAAAAGGATACATCTAATATTAACAAGGAAATACAGCACGTACAAGGAGATTTGAATAATGATTTATACGCAGTTCCGATGAAGAATAATTCACACGAATTCACCGACGAATTGCCAGCTGGGTGGGAAAAACACGAAGGTACAAAACAATGAACAATTTTGAAACTCATTAATAAACTATTGAACACGTTTAATTTTAGATAATGATGGTCCTTATTATTGGCATATTAAAAGCGGAACAATTCAAAGGGAACCACCAGAATACAGTGGTAAAAATGAGCCAAAAACACCATTAGTCAAAGATGCAGAATCGGTAATGTCTATCAATTTATTTTCACGTGATTTTGTGTACCTATTGGTTATTTAAATTAAAATACATTTTAATGTTGGTTAAATACGAAAATTGTACTAGGTACTTATGTACCTGTAACTTATAAAAACATATATTTACCTACCTACCACTTTATGTATAGATTGCAAAAAAAAATAAATAAATAAATAATAAAAATTATTATTAATTATAATTTATAAATATTTATTCAAGGTGTTGAACAGTTTTCAAAATAGCACTGGAGGCTTAGTAAGTTCAGTGACTCGGAGTACGACAAGTTCAGCTCTTGAAAATTTGTGTTATCAAAAGAATCGCAAAGAAGATGTAGCTTATAAGTAAAATACCTATACCTAATATTCAATAAAATATTTATAATAAATTCAGGACATCAAACCGAAATGATTTTAATCAATTATTGGTTATTAAGTATGTAGGTCGTATATTGTTCTAGAGTTTTCTGATTAGGTAGGTAATTAAAACCAGTTTATAAATTTATGAAACCAGTTAATTAGGTAGGTACGTTTTTATTCTCAATTTAATTTATACTTAATACTTATACAATTTTAATAATAATATTTGGACGAGATGGACAAGTTAGGTAATAAAATAATTAACTCAAATTTAAGATTTAAGTACCTATCTACTTGACTTAGTTAGGTATCCTTATCTGCAGGCAACCCCTAAAATATTCTGATTTTTGTACTACACATTCAATCCATTTTTTCTTTGAATGAAAGTTTTTTATTTTTATCGCCATTATAATATGTAGAAATGTAGAATTGCCTAATTTGATTAATACAGTTCCTGATTTCGTATTACACAAAATTTTAGGGGCTGTTTGTCTGATACGAATGCGACATAGGTACCTATAGTAAATCAGGTTTTGTATTTTTAATTTTATGGTTAATAGGTTGATTTTTGAATATGATGACCATCGACCTAAAATAATAATTAATAAGGATAGCATAATTTATGGCACATATAAATTATTTTTCAATAAATTAAATTTGAAGCAAAATATTCAGAATTTAATTATCACGTTTAGTCATTCATACATTTGTAAAAACATAAAATTAAATTTATCGAAAAATAATTTCAACATGTCATAAATTGTGTTCTCTTTATATTAACTATGATTGATTATAGGTCTTCATATCCTAAAATTAACTCATTTTTCCTACTTGGAAATACAAAATCCAATTTTACAATATTGCGCATATCAGACAAAAACAACAATCAAATAGATACTTACCTACTACGCAAGCGTAGTGCCCAAGTGTAATGAAATACCTAATCCACAAGCATAGGAAAATTAAAAGTTATTATCTAGTTAGATATCAAACATAATTTCAACTTGTTGAATTTAAAGTTAAAATAAAAAAATAAGCCGGTCAGTAGTACTTGTAGTAAATGTATTGAATTTAAAAGCAATTATAAATAATTTCTTTCGATAAAACGATCCTGAGTGGAGCTTGGTGATAAACCTACATAAATATTAGTTGAAAATTTTACAGTCACCATAGGTAGTAAATATTTAGCGTAAATTTCAAATTTCTAGCATTTTAATTTTTAATTTTATAATAATGTTCAGTCTTTTTTTGGCAGGTAGTTATAAATATTATATATCACTCATATTGGTCTAAAGTGAACTAGTTTATTTTTATTTTCCATTGGAAAAATTATTCTTCTCCTACCTATTTATTAAATAGGTATTATAAGTACCTAATTATTTATTAAATATAGGTAGGTATAATATTTATATTTTATTTATTACAAAAATTAAAAAGAATAATACTCTATATTTTTTAAGAAAATCAATATATTTAATTTATTAATTCGTTAACAATGAAATAAAAAAATTCTATAGTTTAGTATTCATTGTTTTACAAAATAAATTATTTTGAATTTTTTTCCGTTTTCGGTTATGTGAATTTTCATATAGGTATAACCGGTTTGATGCCTTGAGAAAAATAAACCAATTTAAAAGTATTATTCTTACCAAGATTTTGTTATGTTTCAGACGAAGAAGTTATCCTGCTCGAATTGAAAATGAAAACAAAGGTATAAGATTTGCTGTGCGTTCCTTGGGATGGGTAGAAATTTGTGAGGACGATCTAACGCCAGAAAGAAGCAGCAAAGCTGTGAATAAATGTATTGTTGATCTATCACTAGGGCGCAATGACTTTATTGACAATGTTGGACGATGGGGAGATGTAAGTACCTACTCATTATTGTTAAATATTGACCTTTACCTATATAATTATTAACATTTCAGGGAAAAGATCTGTTTATGGATTTGGATGAAGGAGCATTAAAATTAATAGATCCAGAAAATCTCACCGTATTGAATACACAACCGATACATACAATTAGAGTATGGGGAGTTGGACGAGACAATGGCAGGTTTGTTTATCATTGATACCATGTTTATATTATATTATTAATAATCTATTGTTTCTTTTTTTTGTCAATGCTTGCCTACAGAGAAAGGTATATATCTATATATATATATATATATACAGTTATTAACTTGTTTTTTATTATAATAAATTTAAAAAATGAATATGTAGTTTATTATTTACAATTGTTATTAAACCAACTAAATTATTCATCAGGGATTTTGCATACGTAGCTCGTGATAGAATAACACGCCGACACATGTGCCATGTATTCAGATGTGATATGCCTGCTCGTACAATTGCCAACACCCTTAGGGACATTTGTAAAAAAATCATGATTGAGCGCAGCCTTCAGCAGAGCATGTCTAGGTCTACAGACATAAGTACTAATATTATTTATATTCATTATTTTATGATTTATAATTATAACTAATCAATATATTCAGATACTGCAACTAAAATGAATCAACCAGTTAGACCTACAAATCTTCCTTTGGAGTATCGTAAACGTAGAAGTTATCGTGGTAGTTACTCTGCGACCAGCAATCTAGGTATACATCATAAATATTCAATTGTAAAATATAAATTATTCAAATATGTGATGTATAATTATTTATTTTTAAACTTTAAATATTTTAAATTATTATTTGAAGCTCAACCATTCCCTACACCAATGGAAGAACCACGTAAAGTTATTCGAGCTACTTACTTGGGTTCAATTGAAGTAACTAAAGCATCTGGAATGGATGTACTTAATGATGCGATAGTTGTTTTGGAAAATTCACCTACTTCTGTACCACAAACAGTTACAGTAGCAGTAGCACCTTCAATGATAACCATTCAACAAGATACTGTAACTTGATAGATTCACAAATATATAAAACAAAGTAGTCTGAAATATATTTATTTTCAGGATGAAGGAGATCAAGTAGTAGAATGCCGAGTAAGGTACTTATCGTTTTTGGGAATAGGTAAAAATATAAAACAGTGTGCTTTTATAATGCATACCACCCAAGATTTATTCATTGCACATGTATTCGAGTGTGAACCATCCGCTGGAACACTTTGTAAAACTATTGAAGCTGCGTGTAAAGTATGTCAATATAAATTGTGTAATGACAGAAGATTAATGTTAATCATGGTATTTTATTTTTTACAGTTAAGATACCAAAAATGTTTAGATGCGCATCCTCAAGGTTTGAATTCAAATGTGCCTTTAAGTCACAATATAAATAGTCCAAATGTAAATGGTTTATCAAGGAAAGGTATCAGTTCTACATTGAAGTCCTTAGTGGGCACCATAACAGGTCGGAAAATGAAATTAACACAATCCTGAGAAGAAGTCTTCACGTTACAGGTACATAATAATAATATTGATAACTAAAAATTAGACCATTGATTATAATATACATACTTACCAAAGATTCCTCACTGGCTTGTATTTTGTAGGGACCTTAAAAATGTTTAGGTATGTGATGTTTTAATTACTAGTAATCAGCAGTCAAATTTGACTCTCAATGTTCAGCATACTCCACAGCTATAAATTTATCACAGTGGAATACACATTGTGTCGATTAAACGTGATTGCTGATTACCAGTGACTTACAATGTTATTGTTCAGGACTACATAATTTATAAAGTGCTTAACAATGGAATATTTTTCACCTCATCAAAATACAGGCCAGAACATCATTAGTATTTATAACCAATAGTTGTACCTACAATAAAACCCAATTTTTTTTTTTTGTTTATAATGTAGGAAGAATTAACAAATCCTGCAGTACGTGAAGTAATACCACATCGACATTTGCAAAGCCCACAAACTATAAAATATTATGCTCTTTCGAGTAGTTTACAGTCATTGTTGTCACCAACCATTGACAACCGTACCATAAACAACCCTTACTAATTAATTGTTAAGACACTAAATTGTGACAAACTAATAGTCACTTAGGGAAATGAAGCATATGAAGTAACTTTAGTTTACTCATTTTGAGATACCACTTATACAAATAGGTATAGTTTTATAGAAAACAGTTCTTGAATAAGTTTTTATGATGGACTGATCTCTATTGTCCTTGAATGCTATATACTATTGAAAATAATGTATACTATATAGTATATACAAATTATATATGAAGACATATAATGCCTTTAAATGTTGCTAAAATTAATATAATAAAAAAAAAAATCTCATTTAATTTAAACCAAAGCTGGATTTTTAATCATTAGAAAATGAAAATGACAATAACCTGAAGTTTTACAAGCATATAGACAAATATATTTTTTTTTTTTAAAAGGCACTCCTTATTTTTCTTAAATGCTCTCCACATATCAAGCTTAATTTATAATTATTTTGACTGATAGTTTTCCTTTATTCAAATAGAAGTATTTAAATTCTATTTCTAAATGAAATTAAACTAAATTCCTATTATTATGCGATCTCAAGATTTTTGGTACATGGGTTTATAAATTACATACATAGCTTGTTAAAATTAATTGTAATTTAGGGAATATGCACACCTATTTTGATGTTGTGAAGTTAGAGCTAAGCTTTATAAATGATAAAATTAAAAATAAATAAAAATATTTATAAGTTCACTTTAATTGTACATTTATTGAATATTATGACAGTCTTAGTTTTTTTTTACTTATTTCCCAATCATGGTATACACTGCTTAAACCAATTTACAAAAGTGTAGATTTTTGATAAACTTAGATATACTATTAAATATTATTTCAGATGGTTTTAAAATGTTAAATAGAAAAAAAAAAAAAAAAAATTATATATATATTACATAAATAAACCCTTAACTTTTCGACCAACTACTTGGCGATCGTAGAGTGCATTGAACTTGTTACAGTAATCATTTACTTCATTAGTACATTTTGTCAACACTCCCAAGTAAGCAATCAGTGCTACATCATTACAATGTGTGTACAAATCCCTGTAGAACTCTACAGATTCCATTACTGGCAGCCGATGACACAAAGAAACATATTCCCTAGAAAATTTAAATAATATGTAAAATATAATATATTTTTGAATAACTAAATAAGTTATAGCTTCATTACTTCATTTGTTATTGGATTGATGATTTTTTTTTTTTTAATATGCTAATATTTCTGGTTATTATTATTATTATAGTTTTTTAACAAAACAATAAATAAAACAAGATTTTGTTTATTAAATGGTCTGTGTTTTATGTAAAATGATTATTTTGGTAATTTTTAATTAGTTAATTTAATTAATATTATAAATTCTACTCATTGTATGTATTTCATCACAGAATACTGTATGGTAGTTTTGGTATTAATAATAGGCAATCATTTTTTGGGATTAAGAGAGTTTTCAGAGGTGGAAGACACATGACTGATATTTTGTATACATATATAAACGGAATGAAAATAAAATAATGTTATCTAGGAAAATGTATTTAGTTATACCATTGAAAAGTTAAAACAAATTAAAGAATTCAAAAGAGTTAGTTACCTTAAATATTCTTTAATCATATTTGATTCTTACTAGTTTACTATCACATGCCTTATTGTACTTCAAATAGGTATATAACTTGTTCTGGGTATTAAAAATCATATTCACTAATTTAAAATACTGAAGATCCCAAGAATTTTTAATTTATAATCCGCACACATTAAAAGTGTAACCCGGCAGCAGACGAAAACTCGTTCATATGCCACGAGCAGGTTTGTATAAACGCACATTTTAGATTCTAAGTGGAGAGGAAGCAATGGATTTAGATATTTAATTTTCTGTTAACAAACTTATCGAAAACTATAGAAATAATTACATCATAGTTATCTTAAATATGATAAAGTATGAAATTACAATAAACACAGATATATGTTAACCTTTAATCTGCACATTTACAGGGCTGCTCTCTGATCTATTTTAGAATGGCATATGTGTGTGTATTGTAAATGGATTTTAGTGTGTGTAAACCCTGTTACCTATATTGAGTATATCTTAGTGTGGTTGACTCATAAAAATGAACAAAAAACATATTTTTGAATTTATAAAAACCTTATACTGTTAAATTCTTAAGAGGACGTCGCACTGAATATTTTCAAAGGTAAAATCATGTTTACGCTAAACTAATTAAATGGCATTTTAAAATAATTTTTAAGTTAAACACTTATTATAAAATTGATAGAAAACATTTTGGAGATAACCTCAACAATGTTTTTTTCAAAAAATATGTTTTAAAAAAGTTGTGCCTTAAAAATGAGGTAAAAAATTGTATTTTGTACCTTCAATAATGAGCTTAATATTTAGAAAATTGTAAGACCCCAATGAGGTTATCTCTGAAATATTGTCATCTATAAATTTTATAATAGGTGTTATAATTTTAAAATCACTTTAAAAAGCCATTTTATTTGTTTTGCGCAAATGTATTTTTAAACTAATATTGTGATTACACCACAATAAAAAAAAATCACTGACACAGGAATATTTTTAATTACTTTTATATTATATATTGAAATATTCTTTAGTTGTTAAATTTTTATTTTTCTTAAAATATTTAAAATATTGCCTATACAGAACCCCTTAAAAATGGGATGTGTGATGTCCTCTTAATGTACAATTAATATAAAATATATTTAGCCATATTATGACTCACTCACTCTCATAGGCGCTTACAGAGATATCTATAGGGTGAGAGCAATGGCGTAGCAAAGCCATTGTTTTATTTTATTTTTTATTTTAATCATATAAACGGGACAAGCCCAAAAATAACAAGATAAATGTACAAATAAAGCAGTAATGTCATGCAAGTATTATGAGTAGGTGATAAAGATAATTACGTATATCATTATTAATATTTACAAAGAAAAAGAAGGGTCGTTGTTTGCTGTTCGCATAAGACGGATGATAGGCGAGTTGTCAAGGAAATTAGAAAAAGAGCAAGGAGTATAGAAAGGCATAGATCAACGAGTGGTGTGGGAAGGGACTCTGAAATTTATTAGGGATAAGAGTAAAGGAGAATTAATTTTGGCGGAAAGAAGATTGGACAGAAAGGATAGATTAGACACATATCGACGGTCGGCTAATGATGAAATGTTAAAAGCATGTAGAACAGGTGTGTAATCGTGAGGAGGATGAGGGATATTGAGTCTATGAGCTGCAATACGAAGGAATTTTCTCTGAACTCTCTCAACTGCAGCACAGGCACAAGCGATGGAGGGGTCCCAAAGAATACTACCATATTCAAGCACAGGACGAACCAGGGAACAGTATAGTGCTTTGAGGGGGGATAGAAGGTGGAATTCAGAAGAGGTTTTAGATAGGTAAACAAAAAAAAGTAATTACATTTAAAAGAATACCATATGATTCCAATAGTCCAGGGAGGAATGCCCCATATTTAGCCTCTCTATGGACACCTATGCTTACTCTCAAACATTTGCATTCTGTCTGAAGGATTTTTATTAACCTTACAAATCGTCACCCTAGTTTTCTTGGATTGGATTCATCCCTAACCACATACAATATTATATTGATTATTTATTGGAAAAAAATCCCCCGTGAGAACTATTTTAAGTAAATAACATTCCTATTAAATATATCTATAACAAACCTAAATGTTACATACATAAATTAAATGTTTTTTCAATCTGTATTTTAATGCTAAAAACAGAAAAATAAAAAATTGTATAAATGACTATTATATAGTTAAAGTTTTGAGTGTTTATGAAATGTTTTCGATTATATAATATTATATAATAAGGTAGCTGTGTTGGTATTATCATTGATTATAAATTACTAGTAATTGTATTATATTATATAGTAGGCTATGGCTTTATCTATACCTACTAAAATTTTGCACACGTTGCATATGTAATTAGCAGCATATATTATTTGTTGTCGGTATACAAGTATAGTAAAGTACAACCCCCCCTCCCTCAACCACAAAAAAAAAAATATTATTCATAACCGAATAGTAAGTTATTTTCTGATAATAAATAATAACATGACTATGAGACCTTCATTGTATTCAATTACAGTGGTCGCCACTTATTAGATTAGCTTTGGGACCAGTCCACTTGAATCCATTAACCGAATGAGTCAACAAAAAGAATGACTCCAAAAAATACTTATTTTTAAAAAATATTGAGACTTCAGCTATTATGTAATAAAATATATAATAATACAATAATGTATGGGTTTAATAAAAAACAGTTTGTTTAATTAAAAATAAAGTAGTAAAATATTGTAATAACTTAGGTATCTAATTAATTTTTGATAAAAATCCATCCAGGGTTGATTGGTTTTTCTCTTCTTCCCTTTCTTAATTTTCTGTTTGCCATTTTTTTTTTTTGCAAGAATTATTCATACATTATCCATTATACTAACATTGACGACTGCTTGGATTATCGTGAAAAGGTTATTTAATTTATCTCCACGAAAAGAGCAAAATACCGGTACCTTTCTATATATGTACATATTTTCTTTATTTATCTAATTTTCAAATTACCCCATATCTAGTGTAGTGAGTCGAATAAACAAATTTTTTGTTGTTTGTTAGTATACGTGAAAATTGGGATCAGCCGTTTCGAGTCTAATATGAGAATGAGTCAATTAACCAAGAGTCTAAAAAGCAACGACCACTATATTACAGATGAATATAAATAATTTATTTTAAATCTCCTACCTATATATCTCTATAAATTTTTTTCTTCTTCTCCTCTCCAGACTATTTGGAGTTGGCCACCCTAGTCCTTAACTTCCGTAGAATTTGATCTCTCACATCCTCCTCACTTACACCTGCCCACCTCATATCACTTTCTATTACCTACTGTTTTTTAGTCTTCCTCTTCCCCTCTTTAAATCAACATAAATTTCTTTTACTACTCTTACTACTTATGTGTCTTAAAACATGCTCTATCCATATCAATTTATTCTCCCTCATTTTGTCTACTATTGAAGCAACTATTAGGTACCCATTATATATTAATTTCTTATTTTGTCCTCTCTTTTCAGTCCATTCATCTCTGTCACACTCATACTCTGTTCTATCATTATATTATTTTAATTAGGTAGGTAATATTAGAATGGAAATTGAACATTTTAATTTCAAATTAATTAAATTATGTACAGTGTGGAAACGCTAATTGAAAACACTCAATATCCTTGTACAGAGCCATGTAAGTTGATTTTTTTTGTTTTTATTTGTTACTTAGTTATACTTAGTAATACACATTCTCACATATTCAAAATTGTTCGTGTTGATTAGATATGTGTATGCGCAATACATCTTTTTTTTTTCTTAAATAGCAACTCCCCATTTTGATCAATAGTTTTTTTTTTATATTTTTCATGAATTTCAATGGCCAAACCACTTTTCCAAGAACAAAAATAACTGAGCAATTTAAAATTATTCGATATGTCGATTTCATACTATTTTTCACAATACTGTAATAGGAACTTAAATAACTTGGATTTTATTATTTTCTACCATTTATTGTATTTTATAAGACAATATGCAAGCCTCCAAACATCTAGTTGGGCTTAAGAAGAGTAAGTATAAAAGGTTTATATATTAATCTCTGGTAGAAAATAATAAAATCTAATTTTCAAGTTCCTATTACAATTTTAGTATCATAAAAAAAAGTATGAAACATCAAATAACATATCAAAGATATTGAACATCAAATTACTTTAAATTGTCACATCTCAGCTAATTAATTTTGAACTTAAAAATGTGACTTGATCCCGGATTTGACAATTAAAATTAATGAAAAAAATAACTAGTGACTAAAATAGGGGAGTTGCATTTAAGAAAAAAAAGTTGTATTGCGCATGCAATAATAAAAAAAATAATAAAAAAATAATGCGACAATAAAAAAATTTTAGTGCATGAAAATATGTATTACTAAGTATAATAACTACCTACCTATAACTAAAACACTGTATATAATAAGTTATGGCTTTTTTCCTACGGATTTCTATTCTGTTTATCAATAATTTGCATTTAATTTTTATTTTATCTATCTTGAAATATTTAAATAATAATACTTATATAAACTTTATAATTATTTATATCAAATAAATTGAAATATACCTAATTTTTATTTACTTATATATAGGTAAAGTAAAACAAATTAAATGATATTGTAATAATTGTACAATGCTACCTACAAAATGTATAAAACATTTTATTAAATTTAATTTATTTACCTCAAAATTTCATTGTTAACTGATTTTTCTGACTTTTTTGCCTCTTTCAAATATTCTAGCAACATTTTAACTCTACTATGAAGCATCTTAATAGCGTTGAACTGAACTGTTAATGTTTCAGCAACTAGGCTATTTTCTTGTGCATCGTTGCTAGACATCCGTGCAACATGGTCAACACCAATACGTTCTGCATCTTCAGTTGACAGTGTATATGTTAATTCAACAAATAACATTTTCGTCTCTCCATTAATTATATCAATAATGGTTTCATATACTTTGACTGGCAGGTCAGTATGTCCACCATGAGGATCCAATTTTAAAAATATCGGACTCTCAGCAATATCGGTAATTTGTTTGTGAACTTCAATATCTCGTAATGATGGTTTATCAGAACCAGTACCAGTTATGTACCATCCAAGAAATTCTAGGTCGCAAAATACCTAGTAAATTAAAGATGAAATTATATTTACTCTTATAATTAGCAATTTATAATATATTACTATAATAGCTTACCTGTTTAAATTGTTCTTCTTTAGAGTTATAGTAATCTCTATCGATAACTAATGATGAATCTTCGAGTACAGTATATGACAATTCAAAAGAATTCATTATTTCAATATTTCGGTCTTTTTGTTTACCAATCAAGGCTCCGAGTGTAGGAACTGATTTACCAACTTGAGCCGATAAACGAGTCCAGTGTTCGGATATATTAAGAATGACTAGTGGATGTAACGATATAGTGACACTTGCTGTGACGTTGGAAGCCATGACATTATCGGCTTGAATTTCGTCTACTTCCATTTCCACGCTTGAGCCTTCCATATTTAAAATATTTTACAAATACGAATAGCACAAATAAGTAAACTGGACTACCGATCAACTATTAAAATTGAATGTCTTAATGAACTAATTAAAAGAAGAAAAAAGTACAAAATGTTCACTTCATAAGAATTTATCAAATTATTATTTATTTAATGTTGTTATCACCCGTCACTTGTCGGCTAGAAACATAGATATGTAAATATGTATATAATAATATTGATAACAATCGCCGTTTTTTATCAGTTTTATATAATTATTGAAGTATTTATTTGATATTTATTGTTCACCGATGTGTTTAATATTTACGATTTTTAAGAATATTACATTTTACTACGATATGTTTATAAATTTAAGTCTCCAAAATACATTTTATTTTAAATGAAAATGTACATCAGAAATCTGTCAACGTATAACACCTTTGGACAGATATTAAATCAGATTAAACTTTCAAGGAATAAAAGCACGAAAACTATAGATAAACAGTAATGTAGTTTAATACTTTTGTTATACAAATATATCTAATAGTATTTCGACTGTATTCGTTTTGTAAAAAAAATTGAAATAATGCCAAAATTTATTGACATGGAATTAAAAGCTATAGGGACCTTAGTGCCTTATTTTAATTTTAAACTTTAATGGTAGGCAGGTACAAATTATATTTTTATATTATGATTTAGTTTGAAATTAATTGTCACCAAAAGTCTAAATATTTTATTTCTAATATTTTTTCAATCTATATGTCAAAATCAAATTGAATACATATGTATTTATAATTTGATTTTAACTATATTTCATTTTACAGAAAATGGAGAAGCGTTGTTGGGTTGGAAATACATGCTCAAATTTCAAGTAAATCAAAGTTGTTCAGTGCAGCTGGTACTAATTTTGATGCTGCAGTAAATTCTCAAGTGGAATTATTTGATGCTGCAATACCTGGAACTCTTCCTGTAGGTATTACTATTGATTAAATACTTAACTAATGGTATTACACAGGGTTTATAATAAATACAGTAGGTATAGTATAAAATATGTATTACACATATAGTATATAACCTATATAACCCTTAATTCTATAAGTTTTGTACATATATGATATAATACTATTTTGATGTAAAATTAATGTTCTACGTTTTTACTTTATTCGTTGTTATATGATACCTAATAGTATTTAATATAATTCACTTAGTTTTTCCAACTATTTTCTTTTTACTTGATACATACATTATATATATATATATATATATATATACATACACATTATTTTATGTATAATACAAAGAAAAATACAATTGACTATTGCAATTACATATATTTATATTTTATACCAATTCTATTTTTATTTAAAAAAAAAACTCAACTTGTAATAGGAATATTGATCGTTAAATTGTATTTAAAATGAATATCAAACACAAAATAATTGTATACGTTTTTTTACGTGTAACATATAAAACGTTTTATGCATGTATATTATCATCCCTGGTAATACATAGTACAATCTCAAATAGATAATAATTATTAACTTAATGGAATTGATTTTTTTCAGAGTATAAATGAAAAATGTGTCGAAGCAGCTATAATAACCGCTTCAATATTAAATTGCGATCTAAATACAGTGTCATTATTTGATCGAAAACACTACTTTTATGCAGATATGCCAGTAAAATTAAAATTTTATGATTATTTATTTATACCTACCTATCACTAAACTAAATATTATTTTCAGTGTTGAATTTTGATTGTTTTTTTTTTTTTATTGAAATGGAAATAATTTATTGAAGTTTTATATTATAATGTTACTACTTATTCTTAAAAATACATAGTAAGGAGCCATTAAAGTATTATGTCAGTATATTTTTGAGGTTTTTATACTCTTCCCTCCCCCTTGTCAGCTAATGGCAGACTTCCCTCTTTATTAATTCCAGCATTGGTCACTTGGTTACCCCTTCTAAAAATGTCAACTAAAAGTTTTCTGATGTTAGTATGTTTCTGATCCTCCCCCATCCAACTTGTAGGTACACTATAGACCCCCTTTACCTCTAGGTACTTACATAATACTTAAATGGCTCCTAATAGGTTTTTATGTTCTTTAATTATATATAAATTATATTAATCTTAATTTATCTGCTCATTAGAACCATATTTATTACATATAATAAAATATAAAATATTTTTTAATTTAGATTATAATTTATTCATATATATCAGTGGCGATTCGTGTCAATCGCCTCCCTCTAATATTGTAACAATTTACTTATTAACAAGTTAAAAATTGATTTAAATATGAACAATTATTTATATTTACATTGTAATGCATTTTCAAAATATAATTATCGAAAGAAAAAATTGTTTTCCATTGTTATGAAAACATGAAGCAATCAAAGTTTAAAAATATGTGTAAGTAAAATAGCTCGGTTGAAATAGGTAACTATTATTATTCATCTGTGCGATTATCGAATATGAAACAACACTCGGCACTAGGGCAACATTGACAACCGCCCGTCATAACTATAATCAAAACACAAAAACATTCGGAATTTGGTAATTATACGGCCGATAAAGTGATATGAATAATCGTCTGACATGCATGTGGACTGAGGAACAATACGGAATGTGACGTGTGCACATTTCTATATTTCTTTATTATTTATTTAATTTATTATTTTATTGTTGGTGTATAATATATTATTATATTATAGTAGATAAAAATTTTGTGTCATATTAACAAAACATTGAAATAAAAAAACTTGGAAGACCTGTTTAATGAAACGAAAGATAGACACTTCAATTTTGAGTATAAAACGTACAAGTTTTATTATTTTGTAATTTTCGTTTTTTATAAGACGTATTTATATTTTTGTTTTTCTATATGGTATTAATTTTAGTTTAATAAATTTTAATTACCTTTTAAATTAGTACATAATTTATTATTATATTGTATTCTATGCTTTACAAAAATGAATCAATTTTAATTGCCCTCCCACTTTCAAAGCCCACGAGCTGCCACTGATATATATTATACATATAAATTTAACACTGTTGAAATCATAAAGCAAAATAGAAGCATTTTGACTTCGAAATATTGAAGTCAAACAAAAGGTATATATTTTAGTAAATTGGGCCACAAGTTGAGTTTAAAATTAAATATGTATGAGTATGGTCTGTTAAAATATATACTTTTTACTCCGTATCAATTTGTTGAACTGGAAAGATATGGAACATTGTTTTTATACTATTTTATAGTTGAAATAACATTATTAAAATAATAGTTTAAGAATTAATAACTTAGTATATCTTCAGTAGGTATATACTATGAAATGCATTTCATTTTTATATTATTATTATTATTATTATTACATGCAATTTTATATTTTAAGGCAGGATACCAAATAACTCAACAGTTTAAACCATTGGCAGAAAATGGTCAACTAACTTTCCATGTGGTAGATCAAAATATAAATAAAGATCCATACAGTAAAACTTCTTTTATTAAACAAATACAATTAGAACAAGATAGTGGCCGTACAATACATGATGACTCTTCTCAGACGTAATTCATTTTTTTATTAATACCTATTTTAAGAAATAAATATGCTTTTTTTAATTATGATCTCCCAAAAATAAATCTGTGACATATGTCTATATAGATATATGATTAAATATTTTAATTTTTACATTTGTAGATGAAACCATATTTATTTCTTTGACCAAATTTTAGTATTTGGTATTGACTTTGTAATCTTATACTTTAATTATATTCTCAGATCACTTATAGATTTAAATCGCGCTGGAACAGGGTTGATGGAACTTGTGTTTGAACCAGATTTATGCAATGGTTTAGAAGCTTCTGCCCTTGTTAAAGAATTATTACTAATATTTGAACGCATTAAAACATGTTCTGGTCGTATGGAAGGTAATATAGTTTAATATCCATTTAATTCTCAAGTATATTAGGATGACTCAATATAGTTAAAAATAATATTTATGAAGGTTTTTGTTATGTATACCTATTTATATATATTATTATAGTTTTTAGATTTTTTTTATACAGAAATAAGTATATTAGGTTAAATAAATTGTTTTAAAATTTTCATGAAATTATAATTTATTATTTTTAATAATTAATAAATAGACTATAAAATATGTATAAAGACTGGGAAATTATCACACTTGCAGAGTGAGCTTTCGTAACTTGTATATATTTTCATATACAAAAGTAGGTCAAATATAAACTGGAATTTTCGTCTAGCTGTTCAGATAGTGAATGAGTACATTAGAACATAACCTTTAGTGGATACATGGTAAGATTGTCTGAAAAAAATTCTTAAGCCTGCAATATACTGAATTTATCATCAATAGAACACTAAACTATTATGCACACATCATCAAATTTCTTGCCAAAATGTTGACTGTATAGTAAATATTTTCAAAGTATCAAGCAGTTGTGTTTTTAATTTCAATTTTTGGGGAAGGGGGAAAATCTACATTTGAGTACATTAACAGCTATATCACAATATAAATTTTACCAATTATCCTAGAGTTAAAAACTATGTAGATATGTAGGTACAATGATTTATTAAACTGAATTTCAATACCTACTTGTAATCATATAACATGTTACTTGTAATCAACATTTTTATAATTTAGCAATAACATAATACAATTTTATGCACTTGAATGGAAGCAATCACTCCTATTGCAAACCCCTTTAAATAAACCATTGGTATCAAGTGTATGAAAAATTGCTGATTAGCCTTCCCGCTATGGAAAATGAACTCCACCCATAACAATCAAGGACAAGTATTACCAAGAAACTTTTATGCTGTTTGTAAATTAAAAAAAGTTTTGAACAAAAAATACTAAAAATAACCAGTAGCACAACTAACATTTATTTTTAGGGGAAAGGGGATATTTTAAGCTGTACTTAAAAGTTCCATCAGAGTGTTATAAAAATTCACTTTTAAAAAAGTTATAACCTGGATTATAGGTGCTAGTAACTTTCATTGTCAGATAGATATAAAAACAAATAAATAATGAAAAGAAAATAATACAAAATTTCATTGAATTTTCAATGAAATTTTAATAATTACTTATGAATTTTAATTGTCATTTGAGAACTGTGAATTTAAAAATTTAAGAGAATGCATTTAAAATCAAAAAAATAAAAATAGTTTATCATATATTTTAAATCCAGAAATCATTTAACACCAATTGTTAACAAGAATTCATGAATAGGTAAGTGATTAATAATTATTAAATAAAAATAATTTAAAAAGTTAACTAAGTAGGTTCCTGTACATAAAACATATGTCAAATATTAAAAAAAAAAAAATCAAAAAATTACCTCTAGAAAGTACTATTTAAAACAGAGAATAGAGATTTGACAATGACTCACATGTAGAAAGATTAGTGTATAACTTGTAGAAAACACATCCATTTTCTTTTTTTTAGATGTCATAAAATGGCCAATATTAGATTATGTTAAATAAATTATATTTTTTGTTAGCCAATAAAGTTATAAATACAAAATTTCTAATTATATATTAACAGAGGGTGCTTTAAGAGTTGATGCAAATGTTTCAATCACTGATAGCGATGAATTGGGCATACGGACTGAAATTAAAAATTTAGGAAGTGTAAAGGCAGTTCAATTGGCAGTTGATTATGAAATTCATCGACAATTAAATATGATAAAAAATGGAAAAGAAATAGTGAACGAAACTAGAGGATGGAATTCTGTAACTAACAAAACCATATCAATGAGAGACAAAGAAGTCCTCCAAGTAATTTAGCATTAAATTGTTTTATTTATTAAGTATTACATTGTTAAATTATATTATTTATAGGACTATCGATTTATGCCAGAACCTAATTTATTACCACTTAATTTAAATATGTTTGATATTAATAAATTACTATCAAATTTACCTGAACTCCCGAATATTACCCGTAAAAATATAATGAGCAAATATGGCTTGGATATAAGAAAAACTTCTATTTTATTGGTAACTATTTATGTATTAAAAACATATGCATTTTTATATTATATTCACATTAATTATTATTATATAAATCATAACTATATTTTTATAGAACGAACCTGTTTTATTATCAATGTTTTTTGAAATAATGAATAATGATGCATCTAGAAACCCATTAAGAGTGTGGAACATTTTAACTATTGAATTTTTATCAGAGATATATAAAAGATCTATTGAACCTAGTCAGTGGTAAGAAATATAGTTTTAATATGTATATTCTATTATATTCAATGAAAAAATAAATATTAATTACCTATTTTGGATGTATAGTGAAATTTCATCTTGTGTCATTGGCGAGGTTGTAGATTTATTAGAAAATGATACATTGAACTTATTTTATGCAAGGAAAGTCATCACTAAATTATTTGATGAAACTAATAAATCTCCATTACAAGTAAGTGCATTAATGTATTAAGTACAATTTAACTTTAAGTTTATTATATTTATATGGTTTTTATTATAATTTTTAGATTGTTATTGAAAATAATTGGAAACAAATTTCTGATGTGGATGAAATAGTAAATTTATGTAAAGAAATTATGCTTGAGTATCCAAAGGCTGTCAATGATTACCGTAAAGGAAAAGTACAAGCCATACAATTTTTAATAGGTCATATTGCAAAAAAAACAAATGATCGGGCTAATTTAGCTATAGTTACAAATAAATTAGAAGTATTATTAAAAAATTAACATAGGTACTGTTTATAATTTATTTTATTATTGTTTTGTATACAATTGACTTGTTTTTTATTTTGATCCATCCTAATACATTTTTCAAACCATTCTTATTGTAATTTTTATAGGTGTATAAAATTACATAGGTATTTATTTTACTAATTAGAAAATTCTCAAGGTAAGTAGGTACATACTTGAGCATTTTGCTTTAATGTAACTAATGCTCAAATGTGTATAATTTTAATTCATGGATTTCAAAACACATATTGAAAAAACTCCACACTAAAGCTAAGAGCACAGTAAATATTCTCATTTTTCATATTTTGTATAAATTTTGATTCAGCGATTATACAGAGAAAAGTTGTAGTTATTTAAACGTGATTTTTAACAAATATTGTAAAACACAACAATAAAAAGTGATATTTACACAATACTATTTTTAAATTGCTTTTAAAATAAAATTCAATATTTTTAAATTTTTTGATTTTCATTTTACTTAAAATGTCATAAAAATTGCCTATAAGTACTAAACTGTTTA
This sequence comes from Pemphigus obesinymphae, assembly GCA_025469235.1. NCBI lineage: Eukaryota > Metazoa > Arthropoda > Insecta > Hemiptera > Aphididae > Pemphigus > Pemphigus obesinymphae. The sequence continues at coordinate 12,965 of JAIPRL010002678.1, read as the reverse complement.
AAAATCGGATGTGTAGCGTCCTCTTAACCTTAATGTTACCTAAACTACCTTTTTTGTGATTGTGATTAAGTGACATTTAGATCAACTAAATGTTTAAATGCGAGAAAAGAAAATAGTTCTTATAAAGAAAAAAATGATTTAAAGATATTTTTTTTAAAAAATAGGCAACATCACAACCACAAATTATATAAAAAAAAAAATTTCAAAATCCAAAAGGGATGAATAATAAATATTAAACAAAATAAGTGGAGGGATGGAATATGCTGACTAAAAGAAGTGGGGAATGACAGCCCCCATATCCCCCCAATTCGACAACTGTATTTAATGTTTATTTTTATGCGATAAAACTTACACCGTCAATTGGAAAAACACACGGAATTATGAAAATTGTGTTAATTTTTCATTGTCGTCGAATATAACAGAAATTATAGAGAAATAAATATTCACATATAACATAATTCGGTAGGTAGGTACCTACAAGTGAATACGCTGCGGTGATGTTGACTATACATTTTGGTATCGGGCATCATATATAGGAACGATCCAGTGGTGGATTTGGGAAGGGACGGAGGTACTCTTCGTTTTTTTCATGTTGAACAACGTACCCCTTAATTTATTTACCAAGGAACGCAGTGTTTTTTAAAATTTTTATTTAACATTTTTAAAAATCATAATTTTTCTTTGGAAAAATCTTGAAATTACGAAAATGAATGTTTTTTGTCCTTAACACATAAAAAGTTTTAGATAAAAAGCATGATATAAAATGTTGAATAGTTGATCTTATTAAATCATATTGGTACCATATAGATAATAAATAATCTTCATTATCCGTGAATGGCTAAAGCCTAAAAGGATGGCATGGCGAAATCAAATGCGACACCGATAAACTTAATTTCGGTCTACATCTACGACTTCCTCGATTATTCATTTAAAAGGAAAAGTGTTAAATTATTTTGAAAAAGGAATGCTTAAACTATGCTATCTTGAAAATATGTAACCCAATAGCGATGTAAAAATTTTTTTTGATTTTTCTATTCTATTTATGTTATATAATAATCTAAAATTCTAAAATGTTTTTAAAAATGTCCCCCGGTTGAAAATCTTTGGATAGGGGGTGTGGGGGACGAAGTCCTCTACGGCTTACTTTTTCTCTAATATGTCCCGGAACGTTGATTTTTTAACTAAGCTCAGAGTCGTCCTTATTTTTTTTTTCCAATTCAACCACTGGAACGATCCAAATCCAAAAACGATTTTACGATGGGTTCGTTCATTTCGGACAATTATTATTGGTCTGACTGCAAAATGATTTTACGAGTTAAAATGACGACACCCGGTACCTACCTACCAAAATTTAGATGAAAATCATCGCAACGTAGGTATTCTCTGCTCAATTGTTTTTGTCTGCACGTATGCAAGTACCTACTTACCTATATTGTAAACGTAAACGCGATGCTCCAATGTCTACGCACAGACGTACATGGCTAATGATGACTTTAGTGACATATTATGAAGAGTAGTTGCCCTACAGACCGTTACAGTTCCTATATACACCGAGAAATACGACAAGTCGAAACCCCATCATACCGCAACCCTAAAACGGAATAAACGTTACCCTTACCGATGGTATAAAGTAAATTTGAAATTATAATAATATTATTATGTTGTAACAGTCATTTGTTTAATAGAACTACTAATTTACACAGGTAAACGATACGAAAATATCACATATAAAAACTTTACTGAATAATTGGGCAACATAAATATAAACGTAGGTAGGTAACTAATTTTGGCTACAGTATATTGGGATGACTCAATATTTGACTCGTCAAACCCAAACTTGTTCCGGGCTTGTTGCCAGGCACGATGGCGGCCGCGGTAATATCGTTTTGGACGATCACGTCGACCTATAGGGTACCACCGGATCTACAAAATAAGTGGTCGTTAATGGTATAAAATTGGTTATATCCGAACGAGTCAATATGGACGCCATAATATTCCAAGACTCCTGCGGATAATATTCAATGACCACCACTCTATACGACAATAGTGTTTGACTCGATCGTCTCGGTCACCTGTAATACCAGAATAATATAAGTATAGTGTTCTCAAAATTTGACAACTATGTAGTAAATAGACAAACTTCGCAGTATGCCCAATACATAAAATAGTGCAATTTGGATAATTATTCACTTATATTTTATCTTATCTATAGATGCATAATGGTAGGTTAACTAAATAATTATTTTAAATTTTATATTAAATTTCACCAATCTAAGGAAATTCATCTAGATAATTTGAGAAATATGGTAAAATTTTGATTTTTTCTGGTTAAAATGTGCGCTGTTACACGAATCATACGCCATTTACATGCAAAAGATACGCCACTGACTGACGACTGTAGTAAGTATGAATTTTTAGTGTTTCTGTACCTTACGGCTCGTAACATTCTCCACTGCCCACCAACGAAAACTCTTTCTCGTCTGTTGGACACGAATCGACCGACTGCTGCAGTTGGTTCAAAGGAGTACCTATCCAAAGAGCGATTCGTCTTTGTCAAACTAGGTATATGTTTATGACAACGAAATGAACAGACTGAAAAAAAATATAGGTAACCAAATTGTCAATCGCATACGCATTTACATCCGGAGCAGACTTCACATTTTTGAGAAAACTTGAAAAAACGTCGGTGTTTTTCCATCATGTGCTCACAATTAAGTCTAATAAACGCATCCAACACAGCATTAATAGTTTCAAAAACTTAGTAGGTAACAAATATTTTTAAATAACTTACGATGCACTGTTTCCCAATTCCACGTTCTTGTTCATAATATTGCCTTTAATACAGGTAGGTACGCAATTTTGAATACGAGACTGACGAATTTTCAATTAAATTGAATTACGTTAGAAATAATATCACATTGAATTATAATATTCTAAACAAAAGTTAAAAACATAATATTGTCATAGCAACCAAAATGTTTAGCTAAAATAAGTAATGGATGATTTTATATAAGATATAGACGTAAAAATATTATTACACTTAAATTATTTTCATTTTATTATAATAATAATAGATATTATTGACAATATTAAATATTATTTTCACTCAAATTTCGATATACTTAGCTGTTACTAACGAACGCGACATTCATTTATTTTTAATAAAAATAAAACAGCTATTATACCCAATGGGAAAGGAAATATGTTTAAAATATTTATTTTTCATTACAAGGTTGCTAAAGCAATGTATTAAAAAAACAATGTTTTAATCATATTTATAATATGTTTTATAAAAAATATTGTTTAATATTAAAAAAAGATTTGATTTTAAATATTATTTTATATACTTATGTTAAGTAATATTTTTTAAATGTTTTCATACAAATATATTTGATATTAAAAATGATTTTATATTACAAAAATAGTCCACATTCTTATCAATTATACTAACTATATTAGTATACATAATATAGCTCTGTATTGTGTTTTGGGTTTTACCCACAAACAAATAGGTTTTTCTCGTATGCACGTAGCAAGTCGAACATTCTGGAAATCTGTCCACTTCACCCCCCGTCATCGACTCATCGACAAAACTCCGACGAGTGACTTAATTAAATCTTAATTTAACTTAATTTAATCGTTAAAAAAATAACTATTAACTTTAAACTTTTTCTATTTTAGATTCTGAGCGTAGCGAAGGATCTAGTGATTTTACAATGATGTTTTTTTTTTCTGTTAACAAATTTACTACCAGAAGGAGTGCTCCAAACTTTATATGCTTACATGGTTTTCTGTAGCGAATTGCATCTAGTTAGTACTTTAGAGAGATCATTTTCAATTTTCTCAATAGTTTTTTAATGCGTAAGGAAAAACTACGAAAAAATGAGGTAAAAACGGCAAATATACGGTTTCGTCAAATCGGGAATTTTGATTTCTTCGTAATTTCGAAAATAATCATTTGAAAATCTTGAAATTTACATAGAATATTTAATTTAATAATATATTTACATTGATTAAGTTTTTTTTAAATTTTTTTGCAATTTTGGACTATTTATAGACATTTTAATTTTTTCGACAAAATTATCAATTTTGAGGTATTTAAGTCCAAATAGTTGGTAAAATGAGATTTTAAGACCTGGAAAAATTTGGTATAACGTTTGTCGTGCATTAATTTAACTAAATTTATATAATATTTTGTTCGTTTTCAATATTATATGTCATAAACTGAACATTCAATAAAATATACTGTATAATATTATGTAGTAATAACTGTACCTACATGAAACTGAGCTATTATAAATACATATCATATTACATTTTAAAATATGCATAAAGTCACACTAAATCATATTTATTTCTATATTTGATCTTCAATGTAATGTTAAACAAAGGTAAGTACTGAGTAGGTATATAATTAATATTAAGAGTTATGTATACTACACCGAAGCTACGCTCAGAATCGTTTTATTGAATGCAATGATTTATCATTGCTTTCAAATGCAATATATCTACCAAAATTATCCTGCCAAATAGTGAAGTGCATCCACCCATACTGACACTCGACGAGCGAAGTGCTTCCACCCCCTACTGACCGGTAGTTTTTTTCTAAATAACTCTCAGCATATTATTGTTAAAATTACGAAAAATGTATACCATGTTCTTTAACTATGTTGAAATAATACAGAAAAAGAATAATCATTAAGTTCATTAAAATTCCTACTTTTTTGAAAAGTTAAACTTTGTCCAGAGTCACCCGCAAAATGGGGCGACTTCGGACACGTATTACTTTTCATTGAAAACCGGTTTTATACTTACATTGACTGACTTCAGACACTTTTTAAAGTTTTAAAAAAACAAAATGAATCGAAAAAATAAAAAATAAATAATTGTGTTCCTGTAAATATTATTTAATAAAACTATTAAGTATTTTTTACTAAACTATTGGATAATCCTAATTGTCAATTTATTTATTTCTTCATTGAAAATTTGTTGTATCAATCTTTTCAAAAATAAAACGTCCCCATTTCATTATTTTACAGGGCACTAATTTTTTAACTATTTGCCTCTTCGTGATTTTACTCTTATCTTTGATTTGTGGGAAAACAAAATATGACTCTTCCTGCAAGAAAGAATTTTCTTTCTGCAAACTTGTTTTCTTTCTCAAAAAATTCACATAAATCAATGGAGATTTGTCCAATATACATTATATTTCGTTTGTTTGTTTCATATTTTACTACAATGAAATCGCCCTTTTTTAATATAATATTTTGATCAATACAGCTGTCTTCTTCAGTTATTATTTCTAATATATTTTGTTTTTCTCGTGTACCGCTAGTAGAAGGTGCGTTAATATTTTCTTCTTGAATCTTATCAGGATCATCAGGATCATTAGAATCATTAAAATATGGTTCATCTTTTTTTTCAGTATCTTTTACTAATATGCTTTTTCCATATATTTTTTTCCCTCTAGATTTTTTAATTGACACTTTTTTATTTCTTACATCAGATAGAATATTTACAAATGCTTTAGTCCATGCTTCTGATAAATCAGCCTCATTATTGTCATCTCCAGACCGAGTCGGAACTTTAGTTAAAATTTTCTGTTTATTGAATGGGTAGATTCAATTGCACTAAAGCCTGACTTTACATTTTTTTGCATATTTTCGTTTAAGTTTTCTAAAGTATTTCTTTTTTAGTATAGATTTTCAGTCTTCCCAGCTTAGTTATCTACCAGCCGTCACTGGTATTAATTGGTAATTGGAAGAAAATGATTCTGAAAAAAATTCAAATATAATATGCAGGCCCATATTAACACGTCCATGAAGTTGGCTTACCGTCTTTGCAAAAACCGTTCAAAATATAAACCACATTGGTCACATTGGCCACATTAGACCTGTGCTGATCAATTTAAAAACAAAATTTTAAATTAATTACCAATTTAAAATTTGTTTGTATATATATATATATATATATATTATATATATATATATATATATATATTTGTTTTTTATGAAAATTTATTATAGCTGATAAGGGTTTTTATAAGTTATCAAGGAATATTTTTTTTATGGTTTACATTATTCGGTCACACTAACGACACAATATAATGATATGTAATGAATAATGATATTATATATCGGTAACTGACACTGATATTTTGTGTTACCATTATTATCAATATTATTATAATTAAGTTTTATGGTTATTACGGTAAAGGGAACATATGTTGAAGAGGTGGGAGGATGTAATAGAGAATGATATGAGGTGAGTGAGTGTAAGTGAAGGGGGATTCGAGATAATGAGCTCTATGGAAGTTGAGGACTAGCGTGGACGACCCCAAATATTAAATAATAAATATTATAATATATATCTATCTATTCATTATATATCATATATATATATATATTACAATTTATATATTATTTTACAAAAAATAATAATTTTTTTCAGATAAAAAGATTAGTATGTTAAAAGGTTTATATTAAATTAATTTATTATGCACACTTGTTAAAAAACGTAAAAACTAATAATATATAATATAACAATGATGTATTTATAAATTTATTATTACAAAATACATAATATTTAAAAGAGGAAATGGAGGGTAAAGTGAGTCTGTGCAGTTAATATTTATGCAGCTAAACTATAGTCTGTAATAAATTTGTAACTTGATAATTGTATTGCTCGGGGCCCGTATTTCTATAAATCAGGTCCTGATAATACGATAAATAAAATCACGACACAAAATTATACTGAATATATAATAAATTTAGAGTAATATAGTTATAATTATTATGTCCAACAATTATAAATAAATATTATATATATTATAATAAGTAAGAACTAAGAACTCATTGAATTGTATTTTTTACTAGGTTTGCTCTCACGGTGTAATGTTAAACATACTGAATGTTTAAACATATCTGGCAGTAATAGTGGTCATACTTACACTGAAGCTCTGCAGCTTATAGATTAGATTTTTTTCGAATGCTATATGATTTATCATTGCTTTCCTGTATCTTGTCTGATAATCGAAGTGCTTCCACCCCTACTGACATTCGATGACAGAAGTGCTTTTCCATTTTATAATATTTTAATTATAATAATTTTTGAACATATGACCATTAGGAGATATATATTATTTTTGAATATATATCTTCAAACACGTAACATAATCAAGCAGGAAAAATGTCTGGAGATTTATTAAATAAAATAAAATTTAACCAATTTTTAAACTTGAAAATAATTGTTTTTAAATATTATTAGATTCTGTGCGTAGCGAGGGAGCTAGTGGTGTTATAATGATGTTATATTTATTTTTTCCTTCTTTTTCTTTGTTAACAAATTCTTTACCAGAAGGAGAGTACAAGCTTACCCTTTTTCTGGTAGCAAATTGCATCTAGTAGTTGGTACTTAAAACAAGTAATTTTTCGATTTTCTCAACAGTTTTTTTTATTTTATTTTGTTAAATTTTTTCCTGTTAATAAAAAAGTTTTTAGATTTAAAAATTTTTTTTTTTGTTTAAGCATTTTAAAACTATTTAAAAATGAAATTATTTTAATTTATGTATTTTTTAGAACTGTGTGACAGTTTTCCCAATCTATTTTTACCAAAACAATATTCCAAATTATATTTTTACAAAAGAAAATAATATCTCCAACATTATTTTTCCAAATTAAATTTTATTGTATATTTTAAATTTTAAACAAATACATTATCTATTAGATTTGTAGCGTATTTATTATGTGTAATCACAATATTTCCGTCTAACAGGTATATAAGCTAGACAAAATTGTGGAACTTTGGAAAGTTAGATATAAAATCTGAAAACAGATTTGAATTTGTAGACCTGTCTATCGTGGCATTTTTCTTTAACAAAAATATAAAATACAGTTTTTAATGATAAATAATATGACCGAAAATTTAATTGCCTCGATCAATCTCTAGTAGACAAATCAATAAATTAAAAACTTTTTTCAGAATAATTCTGTAATTGAAATCTAATTTTCCAAAGTTCTACAGTTTTGCCTTGCATTTAGGTAGATTTTTATGTCAGTGGGATTTTTGTCCCCCAGAGTTTTGTTATTTTGAGATTTCTATTGTCACATTATTTGTATATCCTTCATACCTGTATTTTGTTTTTCCATCTCTCAGATTTTTAATTTGCCAATACATCGTTCTTTTCACGCCTATTATTTTCTCAAATTTGAGATTTTGATCACTTATCTGCTCCTGGGTACTGGCGTATTTACGATTTCCTTCTGGAGGGTGATATCAGAAAAAAGGCGCATCAGCTGAACTCTGCCCCTCGGTTTCCCTTATTCGTTATATTACATTCATGTGACATGTATTTATATAGGCTATGTTTTTTAACATGACGTTGGCATGTTCCATCTATACTGTTTATTGTCAACCGTGTAGCAAATTTCGTTACTTGCTTGTAATTTGTATTATCAAATTAATTATTTTATAATTTGTTATATTAAATAATAGTTTCCATTCGTTGAGGTTTTTGAGCTATTTCATTTAATACTTCTTTTATATCCATCTTCTATATGCTTAGAATTGTCAAACCATTTATAGATAACTGATAGGTGTACAACGTACATGTCTACGAATATAAAAGTGAACATGAGAATGGTTTTATTATATAGGTATTTTACAATCACAAAAAATACAATACGTTATTTACTACTTAAGAAAACACATAATTTTTTTTTCACCTAGATCAGCCCCCCCTGTAAATACGCCTAGTATTTAAATATTAGGCTTATTTACAGGTGTATTTTACTAGGCGTACTTTACCCTGTAAATACGCCCCTAGTTCCTATTATCCTTGATTTGATTTCTAAATTAATTTTTAACCATGATGTATTCTATTTTTTTATCTACCTGTGTCTTCTGAAATTTTCCATATGTATATATATATATATCTTATTCCTGTATGGTGATTAAAACAGGTATTTATTATTGTTAAGTCATATTAATCGATCATCTATGTCATTTCTCTCTCCTAGATCAAAGGCTCTTGTTATTTTCTTAACTTTTGATATTCCTACAACAGCATTCTAAAGATTTTCTATCCCTTCATACCATTTACTCATACTCCTTTCATATCATTATCACTACTATTTGAGATTAGTATTTATATTTTAACTATTTTTATATCTCTTGGTTTCGTTTCAATTTTTCTGATGCAACTGCATGAATAATTCTATAGTCTCCACTCCAAAAATCTTCCGATTTTGGTAATCTCATTTCTGATATTCTAAGACTCAATTTTTATTATAATTATCTTCTATTTTGCATACTGTAGTAAAGTTTTCACATTCAAAGTTACGATTTGTTTGTACTTCTTAAAATGTATTTCCTTTCTCGTAGTTCCCACGTGGAGACCTGAATTAGAGACTATTTTACCTCAGGAATTTTTACTTGAGAATATGTCATGTGACATGTTGATTAAGATTACTTGGGGTATTAATACGGTGGTTTCTTTTAGCCTTCCGTATCGCAGTGCAACCACCATAAATATAGTTTTCACATTTTGCTGAATGGTATGTAGTCAGCACTCATTTTACAAAACAATTCGTACTGCATACATTTTTACAATAGGGAAATGTGATAAGCTTTATATTTACGAAAAAATATTATTTTTACAGAAGGAAAATAATTAAGAGGTATTAAAAAAACCTTATTGAGTTAAATTAAATTCTTTAATATAAATATGTCATATTACATATAAGATATTATTATTTTTTGGTCTTATGTATTTGTGGATTATATAATACAGATATAATCTGATTATTAAAAATAAATTATTCAAATTTCTTTTTATACAATCGTTTTTAAGACGTTAAAATACCTAGCTTTTAAAAAAACTTCTTATTGGGAAAACAAAGTTTATTAATTGTTCCAATTCTATATAAATATATAGGTATGTTTATTAAATAAATAATTATTTTAAAATGGATGGGTGCCCAATGACAGAAAGATGAAATATTTGACTCCCTTGGCGTTTTTGAAAAATATATACTAATCTAAATATATATAATAATGTAGCGAAATGTACTGAAATTAGTAACGTAGCCAGGATTATGCAATGGGGAGGGTTTTTAAGTATAAACTAATCTATAAGTTTTTAAATTTTTTGTTAGGTTTGTTGCTCCATGTTCATACTTTTATTGGACGATTCAAGGACTAGGTTTAGTGATGTATATACAGTAAAATGTAAAAATTAAAATAAAAAACTATAAATTGTAATGCATTTATTAAAACGTATGAAAAAAAAGTCATTGGGGAGGGGTTAAACATCCAACCCTCCCAGGCTACGGCACTGACTGAAATGATAGGTATAAAATATAAATAATCTTTTACCTATATACTTGTACCTACTACATAGATTACGATATTTATAAATATGAAAAATTATATTGAATGGATATATTTTCCTATGTATGAGGATATCTTTTCCTACCTAATTCCGAGTAGTAATTTTTTTCCTAGATTCTAATATTATTATACTAGAATGTTAGTTCGTTGGAAAATTGATAAATAAAATAATGAGAACTCAGATTTTAATAAATTAAAACATAATAATAAATGTTGATAAAAATTCATCAATGTACTTAAAGATCCAAAAACGTGCTTCAAATAATATTGCATTTTTCAAGTTTAGACAAATTTAAATAAAAAAAAAAACTGAAAACAAAAAAGACATGCTCAAGTAGAATAGGTATTTATGATTAAATCTCTGAAAAATACACTTTAAATTAATTATACATTATGCCTATAATTTGTATTGTTAATGATATGAAATGAAATAAAATACAAAAATATTCTAAACCGGTTTTACAGCTATTATTAAAAATTGTATATTTTGAAATTCGGTTAGATTTTTTTCCTTTATTTCTATAAATTAGAAACTGAAAATTAAATTGAAATTAAAATAATTTAATAATGCTCTAATACCTAATATAATATCATTATTAGGAATTAGAATACGAAATGTAAATGAAACACATTTGTACCTTGGAAAGCATCATGAAAACATACTAAAAATATATGATACCTAATTAAATTAAATTCAAACTCCTACTTATATAATAATATAGAAAATTAATTTTCCTTTACAATGAAATATCAGAAATTTAATAATAGCTCACATTAGCATTTCAACTAGTACAAAATACTACCAAGCTGAATTTTGGCATACATCTTTATAAGGCCGTTATAAACATTGTGTGAAAAGTCCCCATTGATATCATGTACGTTTAAAAGGTTTTTCCGAGGTCAAAGGTCACGAAAATGTTCTTTTCATAAATATCTTGCTTTTTATTGGAGATACGATAAGAAGTTTCATTTAAAATTGATAGTAGAGACAGTTCCTGTAAGTTCCTGTAAAAAAGGTTAGAAGTAATTTTTGGGTACATAAGTAACCGTTTTCGTAATATACGATTTCCCAAATGTCCATTTTTTGAAAATTTGATTTTTAACTAAAAAAATTGCCTTTTCATACGTGTGTGAAGTTGGCCCCCTCATAAATATTGCGCTTTTTACTGATCGTACAATAAAACATTTAAGAATACAAATTGTAAAGGAAACAATCTCCCATAAAATGACGTATTTTTTTATATATGAGCAGCCGTTTTAAACTGTTATACGGCTTTTATTATATCAACCTATAAAAATATACAATAATATACGTATGCATTAATTTCCCTGGTATAGTGAGGAAGGGATAAAAAATTTAAGAAAAGACTAATTAATGAGTGGAAAAATTATCATAAAAATTATAAATAAAAAATTACTGCCTCGTCTCCTTTGCAACATATTTATTTTTTGGATGGTTTTTTTCTAAAAATCTCAATAAATATTATACTTACGACAAAAAGTTTAGGATAAAAATTATTTATCGTTTGATTATCTATACATTTTATAATTATATATTTTTATGTAAATATAAAGGTTAGGCTTAAATAAGCTCCTTAAATTATCCTCTTTTCGTTAAAAAAAACCATTGCGAAAATTATCTCTTTAAAGTACCAACTAGATGAAATTTGTTACCAGAAAATAGATAAGCATGAAATATTTCGAGCACTTCTTATATAAAAAAATATGTATACAGACATAAAAAACACATCATTGTAGAACCAATACATTCCTCGCTTTGCTCAGAATCTAATATTGATATTATATATATAATATATATATTATATATATATGTGTAATATAGATTTTATATTTTAGTTCACCCTTTTCAAATTGAAGGTGTATATTTTTTAGCATTGTATATTAATATACAATCAATATTATATAATATATCAATTATATAATTGTATATTGACCACCAGCTTTTCACCATATTCCTATAAAAGTGTAATTGTTCATGCCTTATTAAGACATTTACTTACTTTTTTTATATTTTTATTATTTGTACAATCAATGTACATTTATGATGAGAATTACCTGAGTAACATTTAGTTGATGTTTGGTCGGTTCACTCGACCGAGAGGTGCATACAAAGTGCAAATACCGTTTTTAAACTAAGTATATTTAAACTTTTACGGTTCCCGGTTGGTTCATTTAACGAAACCGTGCGTGGAACATTCGTAGGTACATTTAATAAATAACCACGCAAAAAAATGTTTTGGTTTTCGATTGGAGTCCATTTAACTGAACCGTGCACGGATCGTTCAGAGGTTCAATTATTTACCGTGCAAAAAAATCTTCTTCGTATATATACGTAGGCACCATAGGCGCCCGCAGAAATTTTTCTAGTGGGGGGCAAGCTTATTAAATATACTATATGCAGTGTGATGATTTCAGAAAATGTTTAACCTTGTAAAAAAAAATATTTAAAAGTAAAATAAATAAGAATATACATTATTTTTTAAATTCTTTATTTCATTAAATATAAGTACATACTTATCTAATATAATATACTAATATTATTAAAAGTTTGTTAC
>JAIPRL010002677.1:0-55982 GCA_025469235.1 Pemphigus obesinymphae | reverse complement strand
CTTATATCTTATATTATAATGGGTTTTGACAGAAGTGATTGCCTTTATAATATATTAAAACCTGAAGAAAATTTTCTCAAATTGGAAAAAAGTCCCGATTTTCTTAACTGGATAATTGGCAACCCTGGTACCTACTGATGCTAATTACATAATGATTTGGAAGAACTATTTACTATGATAAAAATCTGGATATTGGAAAAAATATTCAATAAGATGGTTCGCATCCAGTGGCGGTTTTTGAATATTTTTCTGGGGGAGGGGGGGTCCGTTTATCATACAAACTTAATTAAAAATACATTTTGTGGATTAAATTATGTATATACTTATGATATTCATTAAATACGGGGGTCTAGTAGCCCGAGATAACCCCATAAAACCACTACTGTTCGCATCACATATATAATATTATTAATTGTTTCTTCAAGACTATTCCCCGAAAACGAGGTGTCCTAAGATTGGGATATCTATTGGTCAAATACATATATAAAAATTAAAAATCATCTTACAATAATATGTGTAGGTACTTTATTTATGTTTAGGACGTCAACGCAATGGCCAACACTATTGTCAAATTTGTTATCTTATCTATGATATTTATTTTTTATATATTTTATTTATTTATTCTATACTATCATAATATTATCCTAATCATTATTTATTTTAAAATATTATTGAATAATTTAAGTTTAACCAAAAAAGTTTGAATAGTTGAATAATTCGAATGTAGGAATATGGAATATTTCAAATAATAGTCGAAAGTATCGAATACATTGAATAATTCAAATATCGAATATTTTCGAATAGTTCAAAAATATCGAATATTTTCGAATAGTTAAAAAATATCAAATATTTTCGAATAGTTCGAATATACCGAATATTTTTGAATAGTTCGAATATATCGAATAGTTCGAATATATCGAATATTTTCGAAACTATCGAATAGTTCGATAGTTACTATTCGATAGTGCTCATCACTAGTAAATACCCATCTCTTATTATATAGCGCAATATTAAATGTACAAATATTCTCTTTTTTTCGTTTTGTAAATAACTGTAACTTTTTTTCTTATTAATATTTTGCAAAACACCTACAAGATCATCTCCGAAATTTTGTTTTCTATCAATTTTAATATATACCTGTGTATTAAAACTCTAAAATTACTTGAAGAGGTCATTTCGTTTGCTTTTAGTGAACATTTTTTTATCACTTAAAATCAACGGTGTAGCGTCCTTTTAAGTAGTGAGCAACGAAACTATTACGATTGTATTATCATATAATGTTTACGACACTCGACGGCGTGCTTACCAATATATTCGTATAGGTACACGTATATTTGCTCTCAGATTCTGAGCGTAATGAGGAATTTATTGGTTTTACAAATATGCGTGTGTTTTTTTTCATGTCCGTATTCAAAAATTCTATAAGGAGTGCTTCAATCATTACATGCGGAACCATTTCATTTTCCGGTAGCTAATTTCTATAGTTGGTTTTCAAAGAAGTCAATATTCGACGAGGAAAAAAATGTTTTCAAACAAAAAATTGCAAAAACTTTGACAATTGTGATATAAAATTAAATAGGAATGCCGTGATTAATCCAATTCGTATACCTATGATCAGAATTGAATTATCTGATGACAAAAAAAAGTTTCAATATTTATTAAATCCGGTATTTAGTCATGAGGTATGTTTACATATAAAAAAAATATAAATACAGGTACTTATATATATATATATATATAATATTGAAATTTTATTTCACATCCTTATGAAAAACCGAAATGGCGCTCCTGGTTGAGGTTATAATCGGCAAACATACGTTCATCGTAATGATATATTATATGAATAATGAATATATTATTTAAATTAAACAATTGAACTGTAATTTAAAACAATTGAAAATGAAGAAATAATTACACGAATATTGCAAGACATAATATACGTTTCATGATGAAACTCGTATTTGTGCATGCGTGTCTGGTGTCAATGTTGATTATGTACAACTGTAAAAGTCCGTTTACAATTATAATGAGCAAAAAATGCACGTTCTTGTAGTAAGAACTAGGGTTTAATGTGGAAAAATATTCAGGGGGAGGTGAACTAATATCCTTATAATACAGTTTTAAGCATTCCATATATCATTATATTAGGTATCTACCATGTATAATATATGTGTATATAAAGAGTAATTTTTAAAACATTCTTACTCTACTTTTAACCTTGAATAACGAACAAATTTGAAATATATTTCATGAAAATTTAAAACATTAATATTATAATAGGTAGGTACCTACTATGTTTTTATGAAATAAATAATTTTTATAAAAATATAACATTTTGAAAGAAAATACATTTTTTCACAATATAAAGTTATTAGCCTACTACTAAATAGTTGCCATTAAAAAAAAAAAAACTATAAACTAAAAAAATCACCCAGATATAAAATAGTATAAATATTAATTATTAAAAAAAAAATTTTAATTAGTGTTATTACTGTTATTAGTACTTTATATTGTCGGTACTAATAAAATTCAAATTTACGCATTACACATGGTTAAAAGTGAGACGAACATGCTTAAAAATCACACTATACACTGTATGAAGCTCAATTTTACATTATTTAATAAAGAGCTATTTTAATATTAAACCATTATAAAGTACTTGAATAGGAATATAAATTGAAAAAAACATGCCTATAATAATAATAAAATTAGTTTCTGAATTATTTTGATTAATATTTGGTTATAATTTGAGCGTTCCGGCGTACCTTACAGAAAAATTGTTAAAGGAGATGCTTTTAACTACTGTCAGATGTAAGGGGGGCTGAGTCCCCTTTCGTGTCCCAATTTTAACCTCTGGTAAGAACTAAGATGGTATATATATTATAATATATAGTAGGTATCTTAAGAGGATACTCTATTCACATATAATTTTCATCCATAAAAAAATGTTTACGCACAACTGCAGTTAATAAACGGATTCTTAAAATGATTTTAGAGTTCAAATATTTATTATCGAAACGATATATATATAGAGGAAAAAATTTTGGAGTGAACCTTTTTTGGGATTTTTAATTTAGTTCTATAAAAATTTTAAAAAAATCAATTTTAAAAATGCGATATATTTTTTTAAAAATTCATAATTAAAAACCGAAATGAGGTTCACTCCAAAATGTTGTCCTTTATTGATTTGATAATTGATGTTTTTATTTTAAAATTACTTTAAAAACCCATTTAAACACTTACACAAATATCGCGATTATATACCTAATAATAAAAAGTGGTAGACACAGGACCAATTTTAAATTGCTTTTAAATTGTTATGTTTTAGTATATTTTTAAAAATTACCTATACACAACCCTTTAAAAACCCGATAATATATAATATGTAAGTTAGTTATTTTCTTTAAATGTAATAATACTTTTTCAGGAAACTTCGAACCTACTCATATATTTCCTCCAAAATCATTATCTCAATGAGTTTTCACCTTTCACAGAGTTTGTCGACACCTAGAATTTTATATTTCATATTCAAAGGGATATATCATTTACTTATTTCTATAGACATATATATTATATACGTAATTATTTACCTATTTGTTATCTATATATTATTTATTTATACTATATTAATATATAATTAGGTTCTATTACCTATAATTACCTATTACCTATATAATGTATATATTATACAAATATGAAATATCAACCACCACTGCTACTGCAATTATTTAGCAAGTGAGTAGCAGTAATATTCGTCACCGCCACCGCGACAGTGTGTTCGGACCTTAACACAATAATATCTTGTTCCATTGATCAACTTCCATCATTTTTATCTGGACTTAAAATAAAAAAAAAATACAAGAACCTGTTGGTGGGAAGTAAGTGGACGCACATCAATCCACAGATAGGATACTGGTGATGGATGTAATACATTTTAAAATCATGATAAATGTATATTTTTTTTTTAATAAAAGCAATTTTGAGCGGAGCTAAAAGTACATACCTACATATTGTTGTGAACAAAAATATTAGATGATGGCTACTTTATTTGTTATTTCCTCATTTATGAAAAATGTCCGTTATAAAAGGTAGTTTTCCTATACACTTGAGAAAACTACCGGAAGAATCAAAAATAACAAGATAGAACCTATAGAATGAATTTGCTACCAAAAAAATCTCTTCACCTTCAACTCCTACTCGACAGTCGATTCTTGCTACTAGAAAAATTGTTTCTTAAAAAAAGTAGAAATAAGTATTTTTAGTTCATAAAAAAAACAAATACTTATATTTAAAAATATGAATATTCACAGAGAAATTAGATGAGCACGTTAAGAGAATGATCGTATATCATTACGGTGACTGTTAAAAAATGCAAGTAAAAATAAATTACGATACCCTTTTAATGTACATAATTCAAGATTTTGAAAATACATCTCCTTCCCCTTGGATTTCCTATAGATTCGCCACTGGGTACATGTACATTGTACGTGTATATAAATTACGATAAAAGTAGGAGCAAGATCAATAATAACTTGAATTAAATGGAGTAGAGTTTAGTTAGAATAAGAAAAGAAATATTAGAAAAGAATAATTAGAAAAGTTTAGTTAGTTAGATAATTTCATCGGTGTTTTTTCAAATAATATGTTTAAAAAAGTTACAGTGTCTTAAAATTAGGGAAAATATAGTATTTTGTACCTTCGATAACGAGCTTAATATTTAGAAAATTGTGAAATCTGAATGAGATTATCTCTGAAATGTTGTCATCTACAAATTTTATAATAGGTGTTACAACTTTAAAATCACTTTAAAAGCCATTTTATTTATTTTGCGTAAACGTATTTTTAAACAAATATCGTGATTTTACCACAATAAAAAGTAATACTGATACAGGACTATTTTTAATTACTTTTAAATTATATTGAAATAATTTTTGATTGTTAGATTTTTCTTTTTCTTAAAATATCTAAATTATTGCCTATATAGAACCCATTAAAAATGGGGTGTGTGATGTGTTATCTTAAGACATTAGTGAAAACTAATAATTGTCGAAAAACATTGACAACATTGTATAGTACTCTATGTAATAATTTTTTTATCTACCTACCTATATTGATTTTTTGATTTCTATAAATTTCTAAAACATTAATATATATACAAAAAAATAAAAAAAATAATCACATAGTTATATAATGTGGTTCATTATGTATCATATGTTTTTCATTTCATCGTTCTACTATATATTAAAATTTATAAAGCTGAGACATTCGAAAGTAATATTACCTACAAAATATAAGTACCTAATATGTTAATATTTTAAATGTCTTATGTAATGCGCAGACTACATGTATTAAAATCTATATTTTCTTAATTATTTTTCTACAATGTATACACTGATATAATACAAATATATATGTTATAATAATTATATATAATACAATATAATGTTCTATTATACTCAGTGGCGTATTTAGAATTTTCTTGAAAGGGGGGGTGGTCGGGGGGGGGATATGAAAATCTATTTGGAGGCCACAACATTTTTCACAACTAAATGGTTTTATATGTATTGTTTAGCTCAATACAAATTAAGGAGTGTCCAATTTCCAATATTATGTATTATATGAATCTTATTCTTCTTTAACAGCTTAGCGGACCATGTAGATCCATCGCTACCATCACTATTTCCTTCCATCGGTCCTTATCATTCGCATCCTCCATTTTCACGTTTTCATAGATTCTTTAACCATTCTTAAACATTTTTCTATTACGTCCTTTCATCTTGTTCGAGGTCTTCCTAAAGGTCTTTTCCCTACAATATTTCCTTCCGTAACTCGTTTTATAGTCTTTCCTCTGCCCATCAAACATGTCCAGCCGACTCCATCCTCTTGCCACTGCTATATGACAGGATATTATGTCTTCCATACAAATTTTGTAAGTCATTATTGTGTCTTCTTTCGTACGTTCTCGTTTCCATATTATAAACAGGGCCAAATATTTTTCTAAGTACTTTTTTTTCTGTTGTACTTAATTTGGAGTAGTCACCTTTTGTAGTAGCCCACGTCTCACACCCATATGTCAAAACTGGTCTTAAGTAGCTTGTGTATAAAGTTACCTTCGATTCTCTCGATAACAATTTTGACTTGAATAGTTTTAGCAAACTGTAATAACATTTGTTCGCGCTAGCTACTCGTTCTTTTATTTCTTCATGTATGTTATTTTTGTTGTTTATATTTATCCCTAAATATTTAAACGCTTCTACTTTTTCAAAAACATAAGAATCTACTTGTAAACTTAAGTCATTACCATCGTTTCGTGAGATACACATATATTTTGTTTTACCCTGGTTAACTTCTAGACCCATAATCTTTCCTGCTTCCAAAAGTTTTATTGTGGTTTGCTCCACTTCGTTTCCAGAATTCCCCAGAACGACCACATCATTCGCATAGGCAAGTATGGTTTCAATTTTACCTACTTCCATTTTTCGAGTTTCGTTAGCTGTTCTGACTATCCATTCAAGAGCAATGTTGAACAGCATCGGTAACAATGCGTCTCCTTGGCGCAGACTAGATTTTTCTTCGAACTTTTCAGATAATTCTTGCCGATATTTTACTTTAAAATTAGTCTTACTATTACACATCTTAATTAAATCTATATATTTCTGAGGAATACCCAAGCATCTCAAAATATTCCATAACTTTACTCTTTTCTATTAATGGAATCGTAGGCTTGTTTGGCTATGAATACCAGGTGAAGATCCTTATTATATTTATAGTGCTTTCCGCTAGTTGTCTGATGGTATGGATGTGATTGACAGTTGATTTTCCTTTTCTAAATCCATACTGGTATTCCCCCACAACCTCTGTTGCATATGGGCTTATTCGTTCCAGTAACAGTGTTGTAAATACTTTATATCCTGTGTCTAGTAGTGATATACCCCTATAATTTGACACTAACATTGGATCTCCCTTCTTGACAATAGGACATAGTATTGTCGTATTCCACTCCTCTGGCATAGTTTCTCTTTTCCATACTTCACTTATAACTCCATGCAATGTGTTTATTAAGCCTTTTTCACGAGCCTTAGTAGCTCCGCTGATATTTTGTTTTCACTCGGTGATTTGTTGTTCTTAAGTGTTCCTATTATCCTTGTTACATCTTCCTGTTTAGGTTCTCCAATATCAGGCTCTACATTGTAGTAAGTCACATCTTCGTTTGCACTACATTGTCCTTGTCTGTTCAATAATGTTTCGAAATATTTTTTAAACAACTCTACTATTTCTCCTTTATCCGTAACTAAATATCCTTTCTCATTTAATAGCATTTTTACTTGCAGTTTGAAACCTTCTTTAATTTGATTGCTGTTTTCAAAGAATTTTTTGGGGTTTTGTCTGTTTTCTTCTGTTATGTCCATCTTCACATCAATTCTTTTTTCTCTTCTTAATATTTTGTGGGTTTCTTTTCTCCAATTTTCATATGTGATTCTATTTTTTTCAGATGAATTTTGTAACACTTTATTTCTAAGTTCATTTCGTTTCTTTACTGCTTCTCAACACTTATCATTAAACCATCGTTTTCCTTCTCTTTTTGGTGCATTTACAATAACCATTGAGGCGCAGTCTGTTAAGATTTGTTTTATTCGGCTCTATTGGTTTTCTATAATATCCTCTATCGAATTCTTCTCATTGTTTTTTTCTATCTCATTCTGTATTAATCTTTCGTACTGTTTTGCTATGTCTTGGTCTCTTAATCTTTCGACATTGAATTTCGAGTTGTTCGTTTTTGATGATCGTTTCCATTTCGATGATAGTCTTAACCTGAAATGAGCTATTATCAAATAGTGATCGGTATCCGCATCTGCACCTCTATAACTTCTCATGTTACTTATACAACTCATATGTTTTTTACTAATCATTACCTGATCTATTTGGTTTTTGGTTAATCCATTTGGAGATATCCATGTGTGCTTGTATTTGTTCTTACGGAGGAAATATGTACTACTAATCACTAACTCTTTTGACATTGCCATGTTTATTAACCGTGTTCCGTTGTCGTTACTATTTTCATGAAAACTGTCTTTACCTATCGTTGGTCTATACATGGTTTCCCAGACAATTTATTTAAAATCCCCTAAAAAAATGTTTATACTGTGTCTAGGTAGTCTGTCATAAACTTCTTCCAGTTCCTCATAAAATTTGTCTTTTTTTTCATCTTCCTTTTCTTCAGTTGGACCATAACAGGATATTACTGCAATATCGAAAAATTTTCCTGTAAAAATTCGTGTACTATGATGCCCACACCATTTTCCCGTACACCATTATATGTTCCACTGTAGAATAAGGTCATATTTTCTTTAGTTAGGTTTCCTTTATTAGGACATCTAACTTCTTGTAAGGATAATAATTGTAATTTATATGATTTAACTGTCTCTAAGACATATTGTAATGCACCTGGTGTGTTTAAAGTTCTGACGTTCCATGATCCCAATTTCATTCCGTTTCCTAGTTCCAGTTGTTTATCCATTTTATCAGTCCAGATCCGTTTTTTGGTGGTTTCTTAACCAAGATATTTTACCCTGGATGGGGGGTTGGCCCATCGCAGTAATCCCCAATCTGGAGGACCAGATCACCCCAACCATTTAAGGCCAGAGTGTATTATATGAATATTATATATAATATATATATATATATATATATTATAAGGATACTGCTTATTTATAGGTGGACATTTAATATTAAATTTAAAAAAAGCTTAAAAGAAAACTTAGAAGAAATTTTATATTTTTTGGTTGCAGAACCACATATCTAAATTTTCGACATTATTTTAGAAAATTTAAAAAATAACGAGAAATTACATTTATGACAAACATGGACAGCGGGACATCCCTTTATTTAAATTATTAAAATGAAAATGGTATAACATTTTAGATATTTGCGTAACTGGAAACTTACTTCACTCGTTTGATAGTAGTATACTGGTGGTGGTTCGTGGTTGAATAGAATTTGAGAGAAATTATAAATCATTTATTTCAATAGAACGATTTTGAGCAGGGCAGTAATAATGGTTTAAATTCATACTCTGTACAAATTTCTAGTAAACATTTCTAGAACCATTAGTACGCAAAATTAATTTTTGTAATAATGCAATTGCTTCTATTTTATTTTATAATTAAAATATTCAAAATATCTTTAGAATTTCTATTATTATTTTTGACTGTAAAATAGTAATACAGGAAAACATATTATTTGGTAAAATATTTTAAATTACTCCAACAAATGAAAAATTTGTATAAAATTGTATATAACTGTTTTAAAAAAAATATATACATATAATTTATCTGCATATTTTAAAAATATACCTACTATACTTTTGTCACGAATTAAAAAAAATATATATACATACCACTTTCGTTTTAGACGAATAAAAGCAGTACCTACATATATATATATATATATATATATATATATATACACATTATATACACATTTATTACATACAATATTATTAAGAATATATAATATATATATATATTGAATATTTTATGACAAATTAATTTTTTAATAATAAACTAATTTTTCAACATATATAGTAATAACAGTTCGAAGTCTGTAAAATATAATGGGAATGTAGTTTTTTTATTTTGCCTTAATTTTCATAATGCTTATGTCAGTTCCTATTTTTCGAGTGGGGCTATTAATTTTTTGGTTTGTAAAGTATTTTTTTGAATTTTGAGTTTGTTACATAGTCAGTGGTACTTCTGGTAGGTACGCAGAATTACCTCATGAAAGGGGAGAGAATTCAACCACTGTACATAATAATATATATTATAGAAAAACATAGTACAAAATAGTTACAAAATGTGTCTTTTTTAATGTGAGAAATTTCAATCAAGCTTATCGTTTAAATCATGATATGTAAAAAATTTCTTTGTTGATTAAACTATTAAAACATAATTAAATTAAAAATTGTTTTTGGTTCACCTTGATAATCACCCATTTTTAGTGATGTAGTATAGGTATATGTATATTCACGTCCCAAATTTTAAGAAATGCGTATACTAATAAAATAAACTCAAGACCACTTTTTCAACAAAATTATTGTAAATATGTTTAAAAAAAAATGTGTTGATGAAAAATTGGTAATAGCTCGATTTTAATATTCGATACAATAAATGATAATGCTAGTTTCATGTCCTATGCAATTCCACTCTTAATATTACATTTCAAGACATTTAGATATAATTTTTCGGAATCCCAAGGAAAATAATTATTTATTGATAGTTTTTCCTTATGCGTTTATTTAAAAAATTAAAAAATAACCACCTTAAAGTACGTTCCTGATTATATTCGCTACCAAACGTTGGTACACACGAAGCGATTGAAAAGAACATTCTGGCTTCGAAAAGTTGTTTACAGAAAAATAAAAACGAAAATATCCAACCACTATAGATTCCTTTGCTCCGCATAGAATCTAAAACTCCAATTATTTATATAATAAATATTGTAATTTTTATGTAGTTATTCACTCATTTAGTTAAATTTTATCGGTTTATTAAACTGATTAAAATGCAATAACTACCTACTAAAATCAAAGAAATATTAACATTTTACTCAAGTATATCAGATGTCTATCATGGTAGACAATTATGTATATTACGTTGAAAAGCTTTTAAACGCCAATAATTAAAATTGTAATTTGTTTAAAAATGTAGTTAATATTTCATCTTTAAGTATCGAGTATTCGTGAATTACTCTTCTTCTTCTCCTTCGCCTTCTCTTCCAACTATTTGTGGTCGGGTAATTCGTGAATTACTCTTAATATTAATATGTTTAGGATACTGAAGGGAATGTGGGAGGAAAATCTCTTACATAATATATTTGTTTAGGTTTTAGCGCATACGCATACATTATTTTAGAACTACATCACTGTCCATTATGATGTTAATTAATAATAACACACTCGTAAATTTGTGACTGGAATACTGGATATCTGGTATACCTCCAAATATTTAACCATGTATTTTGTGATATCATGGATTCTGTGGTTTTGATGTGAATAAATTATCCGTTTATTATAAATAATTTAAGAAACTATGTGATTCATCATCATCATTATCAGTTATAATAATCTTTGTGGAGTGAATAAACAAAGTTTATTGTTCTTATTGTGAATCAAGTACAAATGTATAACTGTATATAAAATATTTATTATATATTATATGTATATATTTCGGGGAGGGGGCTGAAAAACTCCGTAATCCACTCTGGCTACGGTCCTGGCCTATGTATTAATGGTATTAACTATTAACTAATAATTAAAATTAAATACAATTGTGTGAAAATATAATTGTTATTTACAAATTCAAATGAAGTACAAAATAATATTGATCTAATAATAAATAAAACCGATACTCGGTGCACGTTAAGAAGGAGTCCAGATGAAAACTCGTCCGATACGCGCTGGTATAAATTATACAGTATTACCCAAAATAACGCGGTATACATTGTACGTGTATGACAATACGAGGTGAGACACAAAAATAACGAGACTTTCTCAATAAAACCAAAAAATATTAACGTTATCTACATGTCCAGTATTGAAATATCAGTGAGATACATTTATCTAAGTATACAGCTATCAGTACAAATGAAATCGGTTATGAATTCTAACATGTTTCCGGCAATACTGTGGAACACACATTAATTCAAACGCTAATAAATATAAGAAATATGAACCAATTTCATTTATACTGATAGTACACTTAGATAAGTGAAGACGTGAGATTTTAATAATCGATATGTAGATAACGTTAATAGCTTGGGTTTTATTGGGAAAGTCTCGTTATTTTCGTGTCACACCACGTAGTCAATAAATATTGGCGCTCTGTATGCCAACGTGGCCTGGTTTAACTGTGACGAGGTAGCGGGTGGAAACCGGTCTCGACAAGGATCTTTCTTAACGTACAACGGGTATATATAAAATATGTTCGTTGATTTCATGACATTTTTGTAGGCAATAAATCAAAAAGTCTGCCTCCTTCCAGCAAGGTCTGCGTACGCCCATGTTAATACCTATGTATATTATAAGTATCTATTGGTAAAATATATATTGATATTGATTTTCGAAATTGAAACATGAATAACTACATGTAAACTTGAACCTACCCAAATTTTGTCTAAAAATTCGTACCCAATGCACACACATTTAAACTGGTACTCTTACAAACGTCAAAAACAAATATATCGTTTAGAATTTTTTAAGATTTTAAATATTATCATTGATATTTATTAAATATGAACAAGACTCCTGGGGCCTGAGGACCTATAGAACTATAGCCGCGATGGCCCAGTCCGCCTTTGGTCCAATGTGATTATAGCTTACTATATTAATAACTCATAGAGGCTTGCCGCTTGGTAACATGCACACATTGCACACCTATTATAAACAAGTTGTCATTATCAAAAGGAACACATTGATTTTCTGATAAATGTATAATATTTTATAATATATACACAGAATAAGTTTATTTGACTTATTTTGTGATATATAAGCTAATATATATCATATTTTAACATTTTTTTTTTTTACCTGGTAAGATTAAGTAATTCGTTTTTTCATGTAGATCATTGAAAAGCATATTAGTTACCTATAGGCTATACTATTGATATAGATTTATAGCAGCGGCCCTCATAAACACCGGCCTACCGGGAAATTTCCCGGTATCTCGGTGGGCCAATCCGGCTCTGATCTCAAGTACCTATACAAAAAACAAAAATTAAATAAAGATAAATAAGAAAATTAGGTAAGTAGGTAGGAAAAAAGAATCACCTTGTCTACAATATTATATGCTAATTATTCAAATGAAAAAAAAAATGTTCTTAGGTATATATTAAAAGTTGTTTTAGGTACATATTACAATAGTTGTTTAAATAAAATATTTACTATTTAGTAGACATTATAATATGATTTATCAAAAAATAAAGAGTAGATTACGAATTCGTGCCTATATTTTTCCATGCCTATAATTACATAAAAAAAAAAAAAAAACATACCTTTTCTTAAAATTTATAAATTAAGCTATATTTATGTTAAATATTCCGTACATTGTATAGTAGGTATATATTACCGTAAATTATAAAGTTTTAAAAAAAAGTGATATGGAAAAAAAATAATCGGTGTCTATATTTACTTAACACGCATAAAAAAGTGCTCGAACGGGCCAATATTATAATGAAACAGACCAATTTTAAAATCGATATTGTAATAGGTTCAGTGTGTAATTTTCTCCAAGAGACTTGCACAGCCCATAAATGTTTTGGGTAGGTCGTTATAGATACCAATAGCAATAATGAGTAGGTATATTCAAATTGAGCCATTTCTGTGTTAAATAATAAAATTTTGTATTTCGTAGTTGTGTATAGTGTACGCATATATAACGAGTACGATTGAAATGTTCACGGTAAAGTCATAAAAAAATGTCACGTGAACTAAACATACCTATAGGTACGGAGGTTTTTAAGCTCTATAAATTCAACTTACCCGCAACTAAGTCGAAATTACATATTATATTATAATGTATGTAATACGTATAATATAAAAGTAATATAAAAGTACAAGCAAACCATATTTTGAATAGGTGTTTAAGATGGCTGCAGTACCTATTTACATATATACCTACGTCATATTCTACACGATATCACAATCTGAAAATGGTCCGATTTAGAAAAATAAAAACGTCAAAAATATAGAACTTTTTACCGCCTCAAGTCTCGTGTTCGTGACGTCTATTTACTGAACGTACACGTGTATATACAATATAAATAGCATACGATACAAAATAGATAGGTATCATCACAGATTTTTGATACGCACAACCCGCTAAAATATTTCCTCACTGCACCTGTGTTGTAGTTCACCACTATTTATTGGCCAATATTATCTCTTATGGATTTTTGCCTGTATTTACATGTTAATTATTTAATAGTGCACATATAATTTTAATATTAATTATATATTTGATATTATTTATTATGATTTAAGTTATTATAATCTATGTTTAATTGTTTGTTTACTTAATCACCATCAAAATTAAAATCCGAATGACAAAATTTTGGACCAATGAAAAGTGGTGAACTACTACGTTATATAGAGGCCGGGTGAAGAGGAGATGCGCACACGGGGAAAAAATGTGATAATACCTATCTATTTTGTCATGATAAACAGTATTAGGTAGTATATTGTATAGACCGTCTATATAAGACGATAATAATAATAATAAATAATAATAATATTCTTGATGAACATTTTTTAAAAACGCGTATACGTAATATATAACGCGTGTCCCGGTCAACAAAACTCGTGACGAAATTCTATATTTTCGTCCATTTTCCACGAGGCGGGCGACCACGCCGCACCTGCCGCCACTCGGCCTAAGGGTTCCAATATGTATAGATGACCTACCCCATAGCTCACAAGACGACATTATTTATTAATTCGTAATTATTAGTGTCTGTTTTTTTTTTTTTTTTTTTTTTTTTTTTATAGAAAAGTTCCAGACCCCCTCAAGTCACGGTCTACGGGCCATACATGATTTTAGCCCGTATTTGTGTATAGGTATATATTATCTGAATGAAGACGGGAGTGGGTATACGCGCAAAATACAGGTTACGCGAAATTTATAATATACATTTATTTCCGTTGCATATTTTTTTTTCCACGTTTAGGGTCACAACTGCACGCATATTGTACATCAGTCGTTCATACTATACTGCCATATTATAGTTGTTGTCGCCGCACGAACTTCCGGACCCCGTGTTTATCAATTTTCAAAAATGCATACAATATTAACGAATACATGTCCACGACCGTACGACCTGTGCATATAATATATTTACGGCGGATACGGCTGAGTAAAATGTATGTGTGCGATAATCGGAGTCGGGACTAAAACACAATCGATGGTTGTACAAGAGGAAAAAATACAGCAGTGGAGCTCAATTAGAAATATAAAAATAGCGTTCTAAATTAAACATTATTTAGCACGAGGCCGTGCAGAGGGGGGAGGGGGCTTCGCTCCCCAGCCCCTGTGTCCGCACCGTTAATATATTATATTGCCTAATTCCTAAACTGAAAAAGATAAGTATTAAATACGAGTATTTACTATTTGGATCGGTACCAGCAGTGAAATGCCCGTCAGTTTTTATTATCGCATTACCATCGAATCGACGGTATTGTTATTGTTCTATTCCCATTCTATATTCTATTCGGGACCTACAATAATTAATTGATGTGTGGAAAACGGCTTTCGATCGGAATTCGGTCGAAAATTTCTTCGGTTTCGATTTCCACCGAAAATGCCATTTTCACACAGTTTTCGACTGCTAGTTCTATATAGTATAGTATAGTATAGGTAGTATTCGATAATTTACGACAGTATACTTTATTTAGTTGTCGAAAATCGTTTTCGACACTCGTCTTTATCAATATTATTTTATTATAATATTACTTTTTGATTTATATAGTATCGGTGCTTATTTTAACGAACATTTGGACACATTTTACGTGATTCTAAGAGGAGAAATTGAGCGGTTATGACCTATACATAATTTGAAATTGTATAAGTACTTTTCAATTATTGTAACACTTATTTTGATTAATAAAAGTATTTTATTGAATAAAAATAATATATTAGGTACGTCTATTATTTTTCAAATTATATCTATAAGGCGCTTAAACTTTAAACTATCCATCATTTAGAGAAGGGACCCAGTACAAAAAACTGAAAATCAAATTATTTTTTTGCTAATATTATTACCTAAGTATACGAATTATACTAGTAACGTTTCAAAATTAAATTTGAAGTATAGTTGGTCTAAAGCTACACTATATACATATATTTTTTTATGAATCTAATTAATTAATTATCGCCTACTACATTTGTATTTGTAAAAATAAATTTACTTCTTTAAAACTCGTGATCTTCTACTTTTTTAAGTTTCAATGTTTTTGTGTTTTTCTAAATATTTTTTCTATTACCTAAAGTCTAGACCCTATAGTTCGTTGACTAGACACTAGAATGTGTTATGAAAATCAATTTTTTTTCCTATTTCTCTATGTTAATCAGTATATATATTAACTAACTACTATATGCCTTGGTTGTACGGTGATAAGAGAGAAGGCGATATATATCTATGCCCTACGGGATATAATGTGGAAGGGATGAGAGGTTGAGAGAGAGATGTTAGGAAGGGAGTATTCTAAAAAAGAACTTAAAATAAGTATTGTATTATTAATTTATTATTAATTATGGCACTTGATGATAATTTGGAGGGTTATATGTATAATCAGATACTCGTAAATTATATCGCAATATATAACTTAATTAATGTGTAAAATGAACCTAGGAAAATGTTGGAGCAACAAATTCCATTTGTTGGTAAGTAGGTACTTTGACCTATAATTATAATATTATAATATTATAAAATACATTATATTTTTCTTCTCATATTAAAACATCTCAATAACATTTTAAGCTAATATAATTTTAGTTATATGTAGATAATTTATAGTTTAAGAATTCTTTCCCCAAAATGAACTAACACTTAAGAGTACGCCACATACTCATTTTCTGGTATCGTCTATCTAGTGGGAAATATAATAATAATATAATATATATATATATATAATAAGATAAAAATTTTGATATATAGGTTAAATTTATATTTAAAACGTTACAGCGTTTGTAGTTTTTGATTTTTTTTACCTAGTTGTAACTTAATTGTTAAACGATATTTTACAAAAACCTTTGAGATGCTCTCGAAAATATTAAATTTTTCTAAATTTGATCACATGTGTTTTAATTTTAAAATTCACCCATATTAACTGCCACAATTCTTATTTTAAGTAACATAGTTTTTACAGACTTCCGTTTAATCTTTTGGTCGCACTTCGTGGAACTCATTATTATTTAGTACTAATTAATTTAAACTTTAAAAATATTATTTATGAATATATTTATATTAATATCACAGAACAAAACATTTCAATTAGGTACATTAACATATTTTGTCAATATTATTAATTTTTTTTTTTTGATAATTATAAGTTATTGTATAATATATACCTACATATAAGTTATTGTTGAATGTTATCATTGATAACATTTAACAATAAATGTTTAAAAGTTATAAAGCATGATAACAATCTAAAAGTCTGCCGAAAATCATTTATTCGATTTATCGAGATTCGATAGATGTTTGTGAACACATCAGAAAATTTTCGATCGAATATTTCTGATCGAACATTTACCGACATAATTTATATTCGATGCGTTATTGAGAATAGACCCAATCATATGGTACAGCTGATGGAGTACTCGTTTGTCGAATATAAATATTAAATTATTTCATTATATTATATTCGGATTTTTTCGTTTTCACAAGTCGTATTATATTTAATTAAAATCAGGCGTGTGTCGTTTTTTTTTTACGTCTTTGGTCCCAATATTGTTTACCGCGGTTAACTGCTGTCCGTCCGGTTCCTGGGAAAATCGCAGTAGAGGGACGCAAATGTTTGTAGCAGAGGAGCTCCATTCCGTCGAGTCCCGTCTCAATTCGAGCACTGTTCAGAACATATATCGTTGTAATAATTATTGTTGTTTTACACCGAAACTTAGCTATACGTAATATACCACGTGTACGTTTCATAGTATTATCGATAATACGTAAAACAATAAGTAGGGAACGGATTTATACGTAAATTCATATATTTTTTTAGAAGAAGCTATGTGGTAATGCGATAGGGAACAAATATGGCATATTTTTAACTTTTTAAACTCGTTTTGCACATTTAATTATGATGCGTATTTGTAAATTTGAAACGCACGTTATTACCTATAGTATTTTTAAATGGATATTTTGAGAGTGTAGTTTTTTGTGCAAATAAATCCGTTCCCTTTTAACGGCGAGTGATAATAATATTACTATATGTACATAAACCGTATTTATCCGTTCGTTATGTGTAATAATATTTATACAAAGTGTTATACTATATTCGAAATAACGTACGATTTCACCGCGGTATTAATTTGTCATAATAATAATAATCCATGCATTGTTATAATATTAATCCTATCATTGTCAGTTATACACGAATTGCATTTAGGTATAGTGACCGTACAGTTAGCAGACAGTCGTAATTAAATAGTGAATAGTCTATGAAATGCACTGGTCATGTATATAATATAGCCTGTATGGTGCATACGTAATGTGCATATTATATGTTTTCCTTCTCATTGTACGTAAACTGTAATTTAAAGCTTCCCACACATTCTGTATACGGCATCGTATGTAATATAATGTGGCGTTTTATCGTCACTACTATCAACTCTATAATATATTATATTATAAATTATTATAAATTATTATTATTATTATTATTATTATTATTATTATTAAATAAGGTAGGTACCCAAGTTTCGGAAGGGTACACGCACCGTCGTCGGAGGATAACTCATTATGTTATTACAATATCGTATAATATAATATTCACCGGGCTTATAATTTTATGTCTTCCGTTTCATTCACGTCTCCGTGTGCGGTATAATGTGGACGTATAGTCATAATCTTCTACGGAATGGATTACGTTTGAATAACGAATGTCCACCGTCGCCGTCGTCGTCGTCATAATAATACGATAGGTACTATATTTTTGTTTTCTCGTATATACGAGTAAGTACCTAATACGAGTATGTATATATATACAAGGCTGGGCATTAACGAGTTAATAGTTAAAATCAAGTTAAAAAGTCAAGTTAACTTTAATTAAGTTATTACTTAACGCGTTACTTTTTTTTTTTTTTTTTTTTATTAAAATGAACGCGTTAACTTCAAGTTAACTTTGTATACAAAAGTAAGTATCAAAATTAAGTTAAATTTTGACCGAAGAACAATGCAAATTTTTGAATGAGCGTTTTACTTTTTGGTACCTACTATACGCAATTTTAGTAGGCACCTATACAATAGGCATGTATACGTAATCCATATAAGAATCGATGCACCGCTCATGCACAGGCCGAGACGTTGGCCGTTCACGAATATTGGGCTCGGCCCGGTCTTTTTTAACTACACGGACGCTGGTATTTATGTCTATTATCCGGTATAGAAAATATATTGAAGTGATGGGTACTGCTTATTTTGTACTACGTTAGTGTGAATCAAACAATAATGTAGGTATCTTGGCGGCTAGGAGTTATTTTCTGATTTCTTATTCATGCATTTTATGCGTGGGTTCTAAAATGACGTGTTGTATTTTTATTTTTACACGTATACACTTTTCCAGACAGAAGATGTCCCCAATAGTTTATTTTGAGCGTAAAGAATAACCGCACTCTCTTTTACCTTTTTACGATGTATAGGGTATATCGACTATTTTTTTTTCTTAATTTAGGAAATTTTAACTTTTAACTAAGTTAAGTTAGGTACTTTTTTTTTTTTTTCAAAGTTAACTTTTAACTTTAAAAGTTAATAAAAATATACGAGTGACTTTTAACTCAACTTAACTTATATTATTTTCAATTAACTTAACTTAACGAGTTAAAAAATATCGTTAACTTGCCCAGCCTTGTATATATATAGGCAAAACACATTATCCGTCGCATGCACCTATCGTGTTTCGTTTACCGAACGAATCGTGAGATTTGAATTTACGCGTAGGCCAGAAAATCCCTATATAATTACAGAACGGAGACAAATATTTAGTTACAAGTACATATTCCGTATATAATATAATAGTATATACTATAATATCCGCCACTGAATATAACCGAATTTCGTTAAAAAAAAAAAAAAAATAAAAAATTGTACAAGTCCATAGTAATTGACCTGTATTTTGTGAACGAATATTTTAAATTTAAATGATCGAATGAGCGTATTGTTTTAACATAAACGGTTAAAACCATTCCATTGTTTTCATTAGATAATCTCCGAGACTGATATTGTTATATTGTTTTACAACAACACCACATTTATGTAGGCACCTAGACACAGGCACGTCATTATAATGTTTGTGGCGTTGTAAATATCTATTTGGCAGTAAGTATCGAAACAAATATTTTCGATTACAATATATTAGTATATATTTTGGCAACATTGATTTTTAGGTTAAGGTTGGTTATAGTCGTATAGGCATTGTGTAGACTGAAAATAATGATCACATAATTTAAAAATTTAAATAAAATATTACCTATATATCATATAATTACAGAAAAACTCTCAGCATTAGTTTTTCTTTATACGATAGGTACTTTGCAATGTATTAACGTGTATTAATAATCATTTATTTAAACTTTAAATATTTACTTGGGATAGGTATGTCTACTTATTTACTTTAGATTTAGATTTTTGAACATAATTTAGGTACCTATAGTAAACTTTGTATATTACTTAATATACTTGTAAATCTTGTAAAAACATTATTAGTGGGTATAGGTATTAGGCAGTGGTGTATACAGGAAGAGGGGGTGCCCATACTGAAGCAAACCCTCCCCCCGAAATTGTATCAACATTTCTATAATTTTGACGAATGATCATTTTTTTTTTTTTTTTGCTCATTTTCAGTAATACCATAAGCGCAATTTCAATGATTTTGTGGAAAATGTTTAAAACAATATTTTTATGCATAAAATACATGCTCTCCTTTGTTCCTCTCTTTAGGATTCACGCCTGCGACGTGATTTTTGAAATCGGGTGATACTTTTTATTAGCGCTCCTCGAAATATGCCACTGGCATTTGGTACCTAATACTACAAAATAGCCAGTACGTACGTAATACCATTGATAATATATTTATTATAATCAATGATAACACGTACATCGCATATATAATTCATAATGTTTATATAGTTTTATACATGTATATTATGGGTAGACACATAAAAAGACGAGTGTATATATATATATATACATAAACTGATGCGATTTATTTATTTTGGAAGAAAACGCTCATTAAAATCTTTATTACTCTTTTAAAAAAATCTTGATTAACGAATAATTAATGTGAACTTTC
The DNA here is from genome assembly GCA_025469235.1 of Pemphigus obesinymphae. NCBI lineage: Eukaryota > Metazoa > Arthropoda > Insecta > Hemiptera > Aphididae > Pemphigus > Pemphigus obesinymphae. Next base: position 34,924 of record JAIPRL010002677.1, on the reverse strand, counting down.
ACAGATAAATTCGAATAAAATTTATTTAGGACGCTATCTATGCATTATCTATATAGCTATAGCTGAAATTGAGAATATTCGGAACCTTCTGAGTACCAAAAAATATAAGCAATAAATAATACCTCGTTATTATCGGTTGGTAATGATAAATTGAAATAGCACAGCAACTTAAAAAAATATGTGTTTCGTCAAAGTATTTTCTTAATCTAAACACTAAACACTCTAAAAGAGGAAATCTAGAATTTCAAGATAGATGATAAATATCTTTTTGGTCTCATATAAAATATATGTATTTTAAATTTCATTTTTAAGATAGTTCTCCTGCCGTTTATCTGCGCGTGAAACATGTTTCGGTTGATGCATGTTTCCAGAGAACTGAATTATTTTAGCATACAATAACCTTTATAAAAAAATTAAAGGTCATAAAATCATCTTAATGATTACACGGGTGATTTTCAATAAAGTTATATTTAGTCGAATAATAAGACTTTTAAAAATAGATAATTCTGGGAAATTCAAAGTCTTTATAATCGCTTTCGAATAATTTTGTCGAAAATCGCCCACGTAAAAATGTAGATTATTTTACGATGTTTATATTTTTATAGAGGTCATCAAATGTTAAAATCACTCAGTTTCTCAGAAACGTACATCTCCCGAAACACGTTTTGCGTAGTTTTTAATAGTTATTTATTAATACTTCACAATAAAAATATGATACTGGTAAGTATAGGAATATTTTTTAATTACTTCTGAAATGTATTTAAATATTTTGAAATCATGAGATTTTTATTTTCTAAAAATATTCTTAAAATTGTTTTTAGATAACTCCTTAAAAAGCGGGTATGTAGCGTTCCACCCTATATAATTATTTTTGAACTGTATACTATGTGGTTGAATTTGGGGAGAGAAGTACTTCTTTGGCTCTTCTATTTAAAAATTAATTTAACGTACCTTTTCTAAATATTCTGAACGGGATGTTAAGAACTGAAATAATAATATTATTAAATTGTAATATTTTGAAATTGTAATACTATATACGCTGCATTTCAGGTCTTTATTTTTCATATAGATATTTAATTGTAAAAAGAGTCAATACTAGGGCGTCATAAAGGGAAAGGGAATGATAAAGTCAGAGATATTATCAGTTTTGTCGACAATAAACATCTATAAGACATTTCAGAAAAATATTTAGTCAATTTGAATATTTTTAGGCAAATTTTGGGCTGCGTTAAAAATAATGTGTTAATAATTAAACTCTTAACATCAAAATTAAAATATTCCTACAGGCTTTAAAAATAATTCAATTGCCTACGTCCTATTTAGATTTTTTTTGTTTTATTGGTGGATTTGATTTCCACAATTTAGTAGACATATACATTTAGGCCATAACTTAAGAATTTTTTTAGAATTCGACGTTTTATTTTTTAAAAAGATCAATTTTAGAGTCTTAGAAGTTTATGATTATGGGAATGTAAAATATTTTTAAAAAAACTGGAAGTAAACTTGAGTATTTTAAACGGTAGTTAGATTGTACGCACATTTGTTTGTATGTATATTGTATATAGGTACTAAACCAGAGTAGTAACTAATAATACCTATATAGTATATATTATATATATATGTATTTTATAACATATATTTTAATTTGTTTCTATTGAAAAGTGATAATTATTTATTTTTATGAAATATCGAGTGGTTGATTAGGTTTGTAGGAGGTATAGCTTTACATCATATTATATATTAATATTATAGTTAATAAGATATTTTGTAATCGGTAACTCAAATTTTTATTACATTTTTGCGTCCCCCTTCTAATTATGTTTTTGTCAAATATATAATGATTAGCTGGGAGTTCATGCCCTGAAATGTTGTATAATATTCCTTAAAAAAAAAAAAATGCGAAATGACTTTAAAATCTCAAACTATAAATATGCGTTATGCAGTACGAATTATTTTTTGGTACTTCAAAGTAAAAAAAAATAATATATTTAAATAAAAGTAGATATGATGAGTGTGTATAATTAACATTCGTTACTATCTAACCAATAGACACTGTGTAGGTACCTACTATACGAATATGATGGTTTTTGTTACAACAATAAATTGGCCGAAATCAGGTTGAATTATTGTGGGGCCAAGACTATATACATATTTACCAACTTAAAAATAATTTCTCGATGCGCTCGATATTAACGTTTCCCAACTATAATATTTATGTATATTAAATAATTTAACCTTCAACTGGTTACGTTAGTTTTATGACATTCAGTACTTCGTCGGGTCAAATTTGACCCAAAATTATTTTTCTTCGACTAAAACTAATTAAATTGATTTTTTTCAAGTTGTATAGATGTATCATTTATTTTAATTTTTATACTCAGAACCTCAAAACTTAAATTTTTTCCCCATTTAGACTTAATTTTTTTATAAATGTAAGTATGCTTGGCTTGCATAAAATTATCAATTGTTTATATATAATCTATATAAAATTAAAAACTATACTAAAATTATTTTACATATGACCAAAAATGTATTACTTTTAGATGTTATAAAAAGCTATTTTTGCAAAAAGGACAAAAAAAATGTTTTTTTTTTTTTTTTTTAATAAGAATGCACTCCATTTTGGACAGTTGTTTTTCGATGTAGGGTACAATAAATATGTATTTATTTTAAAGTTAATGTGTGGTTGTATGTATGTAGCATAACTCTGGAACGCCTTAAGCGATTCTAGCCAAACTCAATAAATATGTGTATATTACTTACTCCATGTAAACAAACATGGAAGTATCAAACATCCCTAACACTACTAGGGATGGGGGTTGAATGCGTTGATATATAAAAGTTATTTAAAAATTATGAGAATGGTGTAAAATGTAAAGTGTATGTAGTTGCTGACTTCTATGGCAACAACGCTGATACTATCAATTACCCCTAATACTCCAGGGAGGGGATATTAAGGGGATAATAAGTAAAAATGATTGAAAAACAATAAGACTGGTTAAAAATTCAGATTTTTTGGTCGCTAATTTCAATGGTGACAGATTCATTAAAAATTTAAAGAACTGATAACTTTATTTCGTATAAAAAACATGTCTATATAATTGGTCTGCCAGTATCATAACATAAATTATTATTATTACAAAGAAATATTATATTCTAATATAAATTAATAATTCAATAATATTCTAATTTTTGATATTATAAAAAAGACGTACGTCATCGGCTTCGTCTGGTTAATTATGACCCGACCGCATTTTATCTAATGATAAGACGTTGGAAGTAAAATGTATGTTATCATTCCAGTAGCGTGCTCAGAATTTTGAAATAGGGGAGGATATTATCCCGAAAATATATTGATAAGTTAATGAAATAGATTTAAATAAAATAAAATAAAATTTAAATTATTAAATTTAATTAAATAAATAAATTGCTATATGAAAAAAAGGTCATTTGTGTAAATTTGACTATGAATTTAATGCAATCCAATAATTGTTCATTTGCCGTATTGTTTTCTTCGTTTATTCATACACAATTATTTATTTATTTTAATAATAAACGCCAAACAGCTTTAAATAAGTTATAAACAAGATTAACATAATAATAATAATAATAATAATAATAATAGACAAATAATGAAATAATATTAAAAATAGACAATAAAAATTTTAAACAAATTATATTAAGAAAAAGAAAAAGAGGGGTCCTACCCAATTAGCTTGTACCATGCAGCGACGGAGTAGTTGATTATTACTATAATAAGAATGAAATAGTGGGAAGTGGAATGGGACAGATGTGTGAAATGAAAAGGTACTTTAAATGGAATTTGTGATAATAAAGTAGGAAAGTCTATTTTTCCATTTAAAAAATTTAAAATAAAAGTTAAATTTGCTGTATGTCTATGGTCAGCAAGAGAATCTAAGTGAAGATGGGATAAAACAGAAGAGTAAATATGAGCAGGGTAATCCATTTTGAGTATATAGCTGACAAACTTCAGGAATTTACGTTGAACTCATTCAAGTTGATAAGAAGACGTAGCTGTACTAGGGTCTCAGCTAGATAACTGTGCCATACTCCAATATAGGCTTGACAAAAGCGCAGTATAAAGCCTTAAGAGGAGTGGACAATTTAAACTCACTTACTACACGCTTGATAAAACCTAGAGTTTAAAGCGCCTTGCAGCAATTTAATTTAATTTAGGGCTATTAATGTGCAGGTTAGGACTGAATGCAGAAGTAAGAATGAAACCTAAGTCACGGATTGAATTAGAATATGAAATAGATTTATTATTAATGAAGTATGTAAATTTCAGTGGGTTTTTGATATGAGTGAATGACATTGAATAACATTTAGAAACATTAAACAATATACTTAAGGTCTCAGCTCAAATCACAAGTCTGTTCATGTCATTTTGTAGAAGGTGATAGTTATTTATAGAATTAATTTCATATCATCAGCGAATGTCAAAAGTTGTGAATCACATAAAACCTGGTTAACACTGTTAATAAATAAAGTAAAAAGCAGAGGGGATAAATGATCACCTTGAGGTACACCAGAAGGTAAGTAAATAGGAGGCGAAACAACACCATCATTTTTTACCCATATATATTTTTGATAAACGAAGTAAGCCAGAACAAAAAGGGTTACCTAGGCCTGATATAGCAAGTACACTAAGTAAAATATGGTAATTTACCCGATCGAAAGCTTAGGAAAAATCAATATAGATCACGTCCACTTGGGAATGAACATTAAAAGCCTTAAATATGTAGTTACAGAAAGTGACATTACATATAGAAGTTGATCTTCCAGAGCGAAAACCATGTTGCTTATCCAATAAGATGGGATTGATAGAAGCACTTCTATTTTGCACATTGACTGAATGCAACCTAAGACAAGAGATTCAAATAATTTCGAAACGTGTGACAAGATTGAGATAAGACGGTAGTATTGAACCATAGAGACATCGCCGGATTTCAAGACAGGAGAAATATAACTTAGATTCTATATAAATCAGGGAATAAGCCTTCAGATATAAGACCGACTAAAAAGGAGTCATAGAGGAAAAGCTAGCGTATAACTCAAGTTGTAGAGAAAGAAGCCAGATAATCCATCAGGACCAATTGACCTAATGCCTTTCAAAATAGACAAACCATGAAAAACATCATCAACAGAGAAGGAGTAATTGTTGAGCAGATCAAATTCTAAAATATCCAAATTGGTAAGATTGGCATTATTATATATTTGAGTGGAATAATATACAGAATTAAAATAGGTGGAGAACAAATTAGCAGATTCTTGTTCATCCTTGCTATTTACACCGTTATATATAAACGATTTAAGAAGGCAATTAGTGGATCGGTTGTTCTTGACAAAGTTCCAAAACTTATGAGGTTCTTTTTTAAGATAATTTTCAGAGTGCTGTATAAAGTAGAAGTAACATTTTTTGGATAAGAACTTATATTTGGCACGAAGCAGTGAGTAATCTTTATGATCAAATGGATCGTTAGTAAATTTGAACCGAGAGTAAGCTTTTTTTTTGAAATAAGAGATTTTTTAATTCTTTAGTAACCCAGGATGGGAAGGTAGATATAACAAAACACGATTGAGAAATATAGGTTAAGATCGAATAGTGAAGAACATCATAAAATGAGTTTACTGCGAAGTTACAATCAAGTTGGGAAAAAGTCAACAACCAATTAAAAGACAATAAGAAATAATCAAATGTATTATAATCGCCTTTAGTGAAGTAAAAGAATGTATATAAACTATCAAAAGAGGGAATATAGGGAGAAATTTTGAGGGAAATATGTAAGGCAGGATGATATGAATCAAGTGGTACTAGAGGATCATGGGCAGTTTTAGTAGTAAGGTTACATAAGTTAGTGAAAACCAGATCGAAAAGGGAGCTATTGAAGTTTAAGATGCTATTAGATTGGAAAAAACTATTGTGGGCGAACTCTTCAGGAACATATGAATTGTAAATTAGACTATAATTGTTGTTTTCCCACGACATATCAGATAGATTATAGTCACCACAAACTATAAAATCATGATTTGGATAAAGAGATAGAGCAGACTCAAAGGAAGACATATGCTCTTCATATGTAGAGACTGGAGAATCAGAAGGGATATATTCACCACAAATAACAAATTTATAGTTACCAAAAGAGGAACGAACAAATAGTTGTTCAATGTTAGAATGGGAAATACCTAAAATTAACAGATGGAATGTCATTACGGATAGCGATCAGAACACCTCCTCCTCTTTTATAGGAATTAGATTGTGAGCATCTATCAAATCTAAAAATATTATAGTTATGTAGACCAAGTTCATTATCGTAATGAGTATCATACCAAGTTTCAGTTAAAACAATAAAAACATAATTAAAAGAAATAATATTACATTTAACATTCTTAAATTTAGTACGAAGACCTGTGCAGTTTTGATAAAAACCGGAAACAACATGTTGACTAAATAGATGGTTTATTTTAGTTTGTTTAAAAGTATGTGTTGACTGGAGTTTTTTGAGCGATGGATAACCTTAGGGACATCATTGAGACAAGAGATTGAAAGATTAACCTCACCAGCTAGACTACGACGCTCCAACTCAATATGACAAGACCGAAGTAATTGTCTTTCTATGGAAGTCTTGTCTCGAACTAATTTTAAATAATCGGGGATAGAAAGCCCATTCTTCCTTGCAGATCCAACGTCGAAAATCAAAGGACAGCTTCGTCTTTAGAGGAACAAATAATTTTAAGGGGACGTGGTTTAGTAGATAATCTACCGAGGCGTATAAGTTTGTAAAGATGTGGTAAGTTGAATGAAAGAGATACAAGTGTATTAGACAAATTGGTTTTGTCATAAATAATGCGATCAGCAATGACAGTAGAACCAGACTCGGGTAAAACATAAATTAAGACATTAAACTCATTATTTGTCTTTTTAGACCAACCCTTGATATAGTCGAGCTACGGAAGTAACAGGTGTTTCACAAACTGAGGTTGATTCAATAGCATTTTGTATTGAGAGCAGAAAGTTCATTACGCAGACAAGCATACTTAGATTTAAGCTCAGATAGTTGGTTAGCAAGACTTGTGATGTTTTTAATCAGATCAGAGAATTATGCTGAGAAAGATTCCAATAAAAATTTATTGGAAGCAGGAATATCAGCTTGCGAAGACTGTAAGTTAGAAGTGGCAAAAAACAAATCACTGTTAGAAGGGTCAGTAGTCAGTAGTAGTTTTTTAGGACGAGTTAATATGCCGGGAGTGAATGAAGAGTCACTCTTGGACTTGGAAGAGAGATGCATGATAATGTGTAAATAGTACACTGAAAGCAAAATTCCGAACACTACACCACTCTGTATATATACTCAGTGAGATTCAGTATTACTGCGTATATGTGTATGGGACTCGAAAAATGCCGCGGCTCTCCGGTGATAAGATAATGTTTCCACGTGCGACAGCTATAACTGACAGTTGCACCAGGCACTGGGTTGTTATCGATACGAAACGACGTGGACGATAAAAATAAATGCATGGCTTACTTATCTGCGGCGGCTGTGTAAAGCTTATAAAAAGCAATACAAACGTCTAAAAAGGATAAGGCAGACCAACTGAAAAACGACACCAATCAGTACACGCACTAATTTAGAAACTAATAAAACAAAAAACGCAAAAAACAACAAACTACAACCGAAGAAAAAAGAAGAAAACACGGGAACGAAATTATTGTAACGTCGATTTTTTTTTTTATAACTTATACTTAGGAATGTAGTAAAATGAATCTATAATTAAATAATTTTATTATATTACATTATAAAATAAAATAAAAATAATATAATATTATTTTATATTTATGTTAAATTCCATAGAAAAAAGGTGCACTTCGTTCGTTGGGCATTAGTAGGGGTGGAAGCACTTCGCTTATTGTACAGGGTACTTTTGGTGAATGTATTGCATTATATAAAACCATTCTAAGCGGAGCTTCGGTGGTAATATACGTAAATCTCGATAACGAAATCGTTGATTGCTGACCGTGGTTAAATCGTCTACGGGTAGAAGTTGCAATAACAAAGAAGAACATTGTGTGGTGGAAAATGAGAGAGACCGCAGAATGCGAATGCGGAGAGGTGCTAGACGACCAAAACTTAATACAGTGCAGAATGATAAACGCAAAATGTGAGAAGAACGATCTTTTCACGGAACCAAATAACGAGGTTCTCAAACTGATTAACTTTTGGTTAAAAAAAGGAATACGAAACTGCTGACCAACACAATCAGCACGACAAAGAACGAAATCGTATTTTGGCTGTTTTTACAAAAACTTTCGGTGATGTTTCCTACCACGTTTACCGAAAACGCAAAAAAAAAACAAAAATGGAAAAATGGTCTTTTTAAAGTACAAACTAGATAACATTTTCTACAGAAAAATGGAGTTACATGTACAGATTGGTTCATGAATTTATTGTGGTCGGAAAGTTGTACACAGGAAAAAAAAAATTAACATTGTTGTAAAATCCCTAGCTTCCTCGCTCCGCTCAAAATCTAAAAAAACTATTGGGGGATATGACACCCTCATCCCCTACATGTGAGCACGCCCATGATTAGTTCAATAACATAAACATAAATAATCCATGGTAGAACAAATACAACGAGGAATGAAGTTGATAGCAGTTATCATCTTATCAATAAACGAAAATATATAGACATCGGGCCATTTTTGACCCTACGAATACAGTTGAGGGTTAACATTACATATCATATATCACCATTGACGACAAATTTATAATGAAAATATTAAATAACGAATAAATCAAATCATAACATATTAACATGAAAAATAAATAAATTATAGATTATAGATTAAAAAAAAAACCATTTACTATTTTAAATTTATCAAAATCTAAAAAGTAAAATAACATTGAACTTTTTTGTTAGGTATTTATATAATATATATGTATTTCAGTTTATTTTCCTTTAGAGCCTCCTAAATAGGTTTTATATAGGGAGACATTTTATTTTATTTTCCCATACATAACATTGAAAATACACTTTTAATGATAAGGTATTTAGTCATACTTATACTTATATTTACTTTTATTATAGTTATCTACTTTTAATGTAGACTAAATAGGCCCTGAAAATGAAGTCCCCTAAATCAGTGCTGTTTGTCACATCGATAATGGATACAGAATTATTTGCAGATTAGTCTCCGTGTTCTTAAACAGATTAATTAACATTTTCATAGTGAATCGATAAATCGAAACAAAAATGTATATGGGTTTGTGAAAACCAGACATTTTTTTTTGCTCAACGAAATGTTCTTACGTCTTTAGCATAAGTGTTCATATAAATACATTTAAAATTGTAAATATAATAATTTTTCAAACCATTTTTTAGGAGGCTTGTCAAATTTTAAGGGGACTAAGCCCCCTCAAAGCCCTCTCGATTTCCGCCAATACATCAATAAGTCCAATACAACAATTTGAAAATATTAAAATTTTTACAATATTTGAAGTAGATTTTTAAAAAAAAATATATCGAAATATATTTACTATAATAATTAATAATAATTGATAAGATAACTGATATTTGATTTTTTATATTTGAAGGAGAAAATAAAAATTTTGTGAAAAATGCTCTAAAACTTGAAAATTGCCGTAAAATATCGAAAAGCATCCTAAAAAGTAAAAATAGGTAAAATGTTAAATTTGTCTAAAAATTCAAAAAGATGCAAAATGAAAATGACATTGAAATAATCAGTATTACCTAAAACACATTTTCGACTTATAGAGTTACGTTTTAAAACACTAGAAAAAGTGACATTGTATCGAAATCCCAGTCCTAGAATTAATATTATTATCATATAATATTATTTAACGTAGTAAGGAATCGAGAAAAAAATAAAGATAAAGAAGTTTCCGAATTTATCTTTAATATGTACAAGGGAAGATATAATTTTACTTGTATTATTGAGATACTGCATACAAATTAAAAAAAAAAAAAACTGCAAGTGTGGGTGGAAGTATTTTACTCGTCGGGTGGAATACTAGTAGCAGATATATTAAAATTGTAATCAATCATAAATCATTGAATTCTATAAATATAATATTATATTGTACAATAATAATGTAATATTATTATTATTATAACTATCGAGAAAAAAATATCTGTCAGTAGGGTCTGCAGATAATCAAATCAACAATTGTAATTATATGTATACTTACTATAGTAACTACGGAGTAACAAACAGACACACCCGGGAGATATGAGGTGGTGTATAAAGTATAAACTCACGTTTATAGAAACCTAAGACAAATTTATTATTGTTTGTCGAATAATTGTAATGGTTCGAAACTTAAACTCATCTAACTCGTAATTAAAATAAATGGAAATTCGTTTGACTTGGTTAATATTTTATCCCCATTATAACTTTATATAAACTTGTACGTATTCAGTGTTGAATTTATATACATATTTTCAAACTATTACATTTTCTAACATTTTAACTCTTTACCTGAGCCTACTAACTCGGGTCAATCTTTTATCATTATTAACTTGTCCATCTTTGGTGAAAAAAAAAAAACAGTGAATAAGCTGCGATGACGTTGCGGCTCGGTATAATTTATATAATACCTGTATATTATTACAACAGCTACGTGGGGTCAGTAAACCCGGGATTCAAAAGGTTTTTTAAATAGCTAAAAAAAAACTTGGATGTATTTTTAGACACGCACCGTGGAATGACCAGTATATAAATACTTTAGGTATACGAGCATACGGAATAATTATAATAAATTTCGATGTTATATAACTTTCATATTTATCTATTTTAATCACGTCGACCATCAACCCAAATCACTATTATTTTTTTAAATTATTAATGTATATAAAGATAATAGGTATATTAACTAGGTATATATGTATACGAACATCTAACATTGTATTATAACATTTCGTTCTGACATATTTTCAATAAACTGAATATCTGCTATTTATCTCCTGCATGATAATCTATTGTTTTGTTCTAATCTCGGATAATTAAAATAATTTCTAAAAACCTTATCTCGTCAACAGTACGTATATAATATCTCTATAGGTACTATTCGAGTCAAATAGACAAGAATATAGTACGAGTTCAATAAAAATATTTTTATTTTTTATAAAATAGTTTATACATTATATCAATATGTATTACTTTGACAATCTCTACCTCTAAAAATGAACTATAGTCTATAACCGAGACACTGATAAAATGTTTTTTGAAAGATATAACTCAAACAGAAATCTTATGAAACAATTGGATATCAAAATTGAAACATCGATGAATCAAAAATCTGTTTATATTATAAAATAAATTCAATTATCATCCTTTTGGGAAAGAAGAATTTATTTCACATAAAATTTACTAGATACATTTAAAAAAACAAATTATGTAATTTTATTTTACATTGAAGCATTGCGTTTTTAAATAACGTACGTGGAAGTGTGGGATATTGGAATATTATTTTATATATATATTTTTTTTTGTATAAATTGCCGTATATTGGTGTAAGATAAAATATTTTTTTTTGATTGATAATAATGCTATCAAATTTAACATTAAAGAAATGCAGAACAGAGTTTTTATCGAAAAAAGGACACTAAAACCCTATTTTCAAAAATTTCTGTTCACTAATTTCAAGGGATCGTGTATAGGCAATTTTAGAAAATTTTGTACTCGCCGAACTTACTGGGCTGGACCAAACAAACGCCGAATATGTTTGACTTTGTAAAATTAAAAATGTACATAAAATATGTATAAGTTAAGGCTGTTAAATTATAAAATATTTCATTTTGAATGATATAAATTGTATTATTGTAATAAATAAATTATCAAATGTTATTTGTAAATACCATTTTTAAATTTGTATTTAATACAGGCATAATTAAATATATTATCAAAAACATCCAAATATGTGCACGTTTCCGCGTCCTCGCCACTATCGTTTACTTATTTGTTTACCTGATTTGTTCGTGCTATATTTTACAAAATTTTAGTTTATATAAGTTAGAACAAATGATAATTTTATTATCCACTCAATACTGTCAAGTACTAGATTTTTATATTATTTTTAATGAAAATGTTATATAGGTTTGAATAGTATTAGTATACTTTTACTTTATTAATGAACTCATTGAAAATAAATATATTTATATTCATTATGAAAATATGGATTTTGAATGTAAACAAACACGTTTTTTATATATACTATATATTAGCCGTGGACAATATTATACATTACATTTTATACCCTTTTCCTTTAAAAACGCCTGAAAACCGAAGTATTTAGTGCACATAAACAATGCACGCATATAAATACTTAGTGCCAGAAATTATCGTAAAAGTAATGAAAAACTGCAGGACACGTGGACACTGGACATGTTTGCAAATGTATATTTATACGGATATTTTTATTTTACCGTAAAAAACTGTATTATATTAACTATTTATATAACTCCGTCCTGTAAAAACAAGTTTTGGGTAACTTTTATGGTATTATTTTTATTGATCTACGAAATTTGAGTGATTTTTTCGTCACACTCTGCATGTACGTAGGTTGTAAAAAATTTTTTTTCACAAATATTCCTTTTCGCCGTTGTCAAATCGGTCGAAATCGCTTATGTCTTGCATATTTTCCCACCCACTGTCGTGCATTTAAGTACCCGGAGTCTTATTTCCATTTTAATTTTTAAAAATTTTGTTTACGATCCGATTCGTGTGTATTGATTTATTTTTTTAATTCACCGTGGCAAACCAACCGTCGAATATGGTATATTCGAATTGATTTTTGCGATCTTGGAACTTAAAATGAGAAATCGGCTACATAACTTAACCGCCAGCCAAAGATATAAAAAATATATGTATAACTTGCGCTAAAATGAATGTGACATGAGCGTCAATATAAAATTACACGGTCAAGGAATAATTCCTTAACCGTTAGATTGCACCTATAGAAATCAGGCCGGATCACTCGCTCGCTTCGTTTATAACCCGTCTAGTTCATCTGCGCCCTTAGCGACCGTTACAGTTTTAAATTTGTAGAGGTTATTAAAATTGCTTAAACACGGATATGTTGCCTACATACTTTTTTTGAGGTTATCTCTATGGAATACTCCCGGAAAAATACTGATTACCAAATAATATAAATGATAATATAAAAGTTGCACATTGTAGGCATCACTCTTATCCGTATTTTTCAACCCCCTGATCTGGTCAGACGTGTGACGTCATCCTAGAGCCCAGATGAACTGGACAGTTATAATTCGATAATGTATGTGTGTATGTGTGTGTATTTTAGTATTTATTAAATAAAAATTAAAAATTACGTTATTTACACATTGTTACACTTCTCGCGCAAAAATTTCGTACGGTATAAAGATTATTATGTTACATAAAATAATTTTTTTTTCAGATCTTAGAATATCTAAATTTAGGATAAAACAAGATGTAAAGTGCAAATTAGTGCAAGCCTTTGAAATTGAACGTGCTTTACTACTAAATAGCGAATGCCAATTACCGCCAAAGGTGAAAATCCTCATTTAATGAAAACCGACGAAGGTATTATATAGTATCCTACTATCTATTCGGAAATGTAACGATTATATAGACATCACACAATATAAGTTAACAAAGGTATTAGATTCCATGACCTAGTGTAAATTGACAAAGACATTAGTCTCTATAGACTATTATAGCCGACGAAGCTAACCCGGGGGTCGAAGGCATATCCCCAGACTAGATCCAGAGGGAAACGAACGGAGGATCTAGTATACCTATCATATAATATAGATACTCCATTTTATTGGTTTTCTATGAGATTTAATTTTCATACTACATTATGTATAATATTGGCTTGTATCAAATTTTCAGCATATTATACAAAATTGTACGGTAATTGAAAATTATTTGTTTTAATATTGTTGTGTGTGCAAGAGAAATGGTGTGAATACGACCAAAGTTGCATATTTTTCTCATCAGGACTTGAGTATTGTATAATTATCGACTTTTAAATAAATAGCTTAGCTCGAAAAAAATTATAAAATGTATTTATAAAACTATGTGTTTATATGAAGAGCGTATAAATCATTTTTACTGCAGCTTTACCTTCTAAAAATACATTACATTTCTATAATTTCAACTTAATTTTGAAATTAATTATTTTATTACTGTTTGGCAATTAAAATTGTTTTATTATAGCTTGAACCAACGATCTACAAACGCCACGCCGGTCTTCTGTTCAAGCCCTAACCGTGGTCTAGGGATAGGAGGGATATACCACGTTAAAAAAAATACGCCTTGTGCTTTACCTTAAGTTTCATGCTAATACTTAACAATTTTTATTGTTGTGTAATCACAATATTATTGTATAAAAAAACATATTGACGTATTTCTCCTTTTTTTAAAGTTAAGTTTTAAGTTACTTGTAGAATTATTTATATCTATTTACCTTTAGGTATTAAATTCAAAGAAATATATTTTCTCATCAACTTATAAAACGTGTAAAAACGCACATATCAAAAATAGGTTAGATGTGCTCTAGATAATGTTGTTAACCATAATTTATTTTTGTATTTCGTATTTCATTTATGTATATATATATGACATGTTTGTAAGTTATAAGAGGGTCCTATACCATCCATTTTTAAGGAGTTCTGTGTAGGCAAATTTTAAAAAGTTAAGAAAATTTTACAATTAAAAATTATTAAAATACATTTTAAAAGTAATCTCTTATCTGTAGGTATCACTTTTTATTATTGTTGAATCATGATTCACATCATTTGTTCAAAAATTACTTGTAGCTTTCTGATCACAGTTTCATACATCTAGAATGTGTGATTGATTAACGTAAAATTTCCAAATTTTTAAATTTAAAAACCTTGATGTTTCTCTATAGTAAATATTCTCGTCTATCATATTCTGTTTAAATTTTGAATTTACAATAACTAGAAGAAAAGTTGTACTATGAAAGTGAGAACGTGTTTTAATGCCGTTAAAACGTAGGTATGTATAGTGTCCTCTGGATGAAAATGTGAAATGCTAATGTAAATTTTTCATTGAAAATGTGTAGGCATGTCGTCCTTTTGAGTATCTATTAGTGGTTCCCAAACTCGGGGTCTCGAACCAAAACATTTTATGGTAGGTCACAGAAAAATATTTTTATATTATTTAATTATTATAATTTATACATCTTTTTATCTTTTTTTATTTTATATTTTGCTTTAATTGTTTGAAATTTAATTTTTACAAAATAATATTAATTATTGAATGATTCAAAAATATAACACATGAAAACACGATAAAATTGTTTGAGAATACGTGGCTAAATTACAACAAAAACTCGAATGTTATATACCTGAAAATATTGAACTATTGAAGTATTTAAATATAGTTGGGTAAAAATCCATGTATTGTTATTATTATAATTCATGAAGTTGGAGATGACATAAATGGATTTCAGGAAAAACTTTTTGACCTCCAAGTCAATAATGTTTTACATTTTTTACGGTAAGTCTTACACAATTTTGGATCTAACTAAAAAACAAACGAATTCTTATAAGAAAAGGAAATAAAGTTTTATTGTCATATCCAACCACTTATTTATGTGAAGCAGGATATTTTGCATTAGTGGTAATAAAATCAATGTATAGAAAAAGACTTGATCCACAACATGATATGCGGTGTGTCCTTGCAATAAATATAATAAATATCAAATCAAATATTGAGAAACTAGTGGAGAGCATGCAATAACGTCACATAATATAGTCATTAATTGATTAATTTAAGAATAATATTATTCCGTTTTAGGAAAAATTCAAGTAAATAATATGCATTTTTTAAAGTAAATTCAAAATAATTATTGATTTTATACAGTCGTACCGATTTTATGTATGTAAATGTGGAAAATAAATAAACTTAACTAATATACCTATGTATCGCTTATGTCTACGAGGAGGAATGGTTGTTCTTTATTATTTAGCTTTTTATTGGTATTGGTAAGCACGTATGAACGAGTCACGTATAAGTTCATATTTAAATTTTAAGGCCGTGATTATATAGGTTTGGGAACCACACTGACCCGCACAATATATTATAACGTATTCGTAAATTTGTAAAAAAAACGTTATAATCATTTTGGAAAATACAATATGGTTCTATAAAATTAGGCGCGTATCCGGAAGAAAATTGTTGAAAATCGAAATACGTAAGTAAATATTTTAAGTTTCATATAGATTTACATTATAATAATATACCAATAGGTACCTATAATGTGTATACCAGTAGCTATAGCCTATACAGGTAACAAACACGCTGTTCAATATTGGCCGCCCAGAAAATATTTTCTATTTGTAATACAGAAAAAAAAAAAAAAAATTAAAAAAAAATATTAAAATAATTTGACCTCACCGTGTTATTATTATTATTATTATTATTATTATTATTTGTTAGATATTATATACTGCAACGACACACACTGTTGCAGCGGTAAAATATAGTAATATTAATTTATTCCGTTCGTTGGCATTTAACGATCGATCTATACGAACAAATATAATTATTGTTGAGGAATACATACGCCGGTATATATTATGACGCGTAGACTGCACATTATGTGAATAATATAACATCACTGCAGTTGACGTATAGTGCATGTAGTGCAGGTATACTTACAACAGAAAATATCAAATATAAAAATTAATAATATCGTTACGACCACATTATACCTATATAATAGTATAATACCAGTGGCGTACATTTTGGAGCACGTTTTCCGATAAAAATATAATGGAAGGATATACGTCCCTTCAATGTATTTACCGATATTCATAATAATTATAATAATATGTTATTATGATCCTAAAAGTATCAAAAATGAACTTCAAACGAATTTATTTTGAAACAATAGAATCATAATTTATAATACATGTATAGGTATAGAAAATTATTAGATATACCTCTATATATAATATGTGTACAATTGGTATCGATCAATTATTTACTTACCTAAATACTATAGCTTTGTGAAAATATAAAAACCTATTAGGTACACAGAATACATTTTTACTAATAAAAAATACGTATTAAATCATAGATATACTTAAAAGTATATTTGTAACACGTAGAGATATTTAAAAAAATTTTATTGCGATGAAAAATACTGCAGCATTAGTAGGTATATAACGTAATTGTATTATAAATTATAATTTTACCATATATTTTTCTCCGTAAACGATGATAATATTATTAGGGTGTGAATTGAATGAAAATATATTTGAAAATCCCAAAATGTACAGTTTAAAATGCGATTTTAATCCCGGAAATGTGGCTTCCGAAAAAATACGTTTGAAATTAAAAAAATACTCTAAAAGTTGCATACTTTGATCAAAATTGATTTTTGTATTTAATTTTCATTACTGATCTCTTTATTTCGGTATGTTGATATATATATTTAAAAAAACAGAAATTACAATATAATAATTTCGTATACATAAAGTGTGTGTATAATATTTTTAAAATACGGAAATTTATGAAAAAAAAATTAAAAAAAATTTAAAAAACTATAATTCAAAGTTATATAAAATAATAATTGAATATAGGCAATACATGATTCAAACTAAATACCTATTAATACCAACTTTATAGTAAATAAAAGTCCTATAAATGCTATGTCTAACATATATTCGCAACATAATTGCACAGCCCTAATAATTAATATTTTTTATAATTGTATTTGTGTTGTTTGTTTACTGTATTGTTAAATATTTTAAAGTATAAATTAAATTAGAATTTATTATAGCCTACAGGTGAAGAGGAGATAAACTGATACAATTAATCACCTTTATAAAATATTCGACCGAAATTTCCCGCTCTTGATCGCCCTAGTTTACGCCTATAGATAATACGTAGTTATACCTATATTATTTTCCCAGACAAGAACAGGTATAAAAAGCTATAAAATATTCTGGTATAAACGATTCACTCTAATAAAAGTGTGCCTATATTATTAGGTACCTGCATAACATTTTATGGTTACATTTTTAAAAATTTTAATTGAATAGATACATTAATAATGTTTTACTTATAATAATGATATTTATATTTAAATATGTTGTAAATTAAACCAGTCAAGTACCTATTCAACTTAAAGCATTTTTTATATATTATATTTATTAAAAATTGTATGTGTGGTATTTTAAACATTGTTTATTTTGAGTTGCATGGGTAATTTTTTTTTATTTTCTTTTTTAAACTTTCAATTATGTTTTATGTAAACTAGAGTACAATTTAATTTGAAGTACTGATTGGGTTTCTGGACATGTAAAATATAATACGTATATATTTAATTAATATGTGTATTAATAACTAACTATTATGTTTGAAAATTGTATTAGGTTACCTGTGTAACGTGTCCGTATAGTATAAGTATTTGAACATAACTTCAAATAATATTTTCTGAAAAATATTCAAATAGTTAGTATAATATTTTCAACAGTTTTTAAAAATAATTTTTCTAACACTATAGGTATATACCAATTATGCACTCACGTCTATGGGTTATGACGAAAAGATGAAAATATTTTTCTAAAACAAGAATACAAAAAATAATGTATGTTCACAAATATATGCGTGCATAAACATTATACATGTCTATATAATTCAAGTGATTATTGTTTTTTTATTCCAACATAAATTTATAATTTGTCGACTACCTACCGGATGAATGCCACGCTCACACGATTAGGATTATTGACTTTTGTCGTTTTCAGCCTTTCGAAATTATTCACTGTATATATATATAATGTAGGCAATTGTATATTTTCTACGGTACTATATGGTTGCAACGGAAGTATAGTGCATTATTGCGTGCACATAATATTACAGAATATGTAAACTCGGTAAATTCACCAAATACATTTTACTGACAAGGCAGAATTTTACCGATGATTTTTTTACCCGTTAAAATAATTTTTGTCGACATAAATTCCGGAAATCCTTCATTGAAAATATTTTTACGAGTGTAGATAATGAGTTTTATTTAAATAGGTACTATATTTGATCTTTATTTATAGCCTTTTTTTAATATAGAGTTTCCATCAGTACATAATAATTTCTCCGTTTTATATACCAGAAGAATGCATTATGTTTGTCAAAAAAATACTGATAAAACTAAGATTTTATCACCAGTGAACCGTCCATTGTCGTCGTTATTTGACAGACATTACGTCAATAACACGACTTGTGGTATAGAGGTATACCTATTTTATATTTTAGTTGTTTGCTCCGTATTTTTTTTTTTTATGGTAAAACATTATAACTTGTAGTTTAATGGTAGTTAACTCGTAATATTATATCAT
Source organism: Pemphigus obesinymphae (assembly GCA_025469235.1). Taxonomy (NCBI): domain Eukaryota; kingdom Metazoa; phylum Arthropoda; class Insecta; order Hemiptera; family Aphididae; genus Pemphigus; species Pemphigus obesinymphae. Next base: position 15,526 of record JAIPRL010002677.1, on the reverse strand, counting down.
TTAACGTGTGTATAGGTACGTAACATTAAATAAAACATTAATTTAAAATAGCTGGTATCGTATATTTTGTGGTTTCCATCATTTTTTAATTTTAGTTACGGGTTAATGCACATACATTTTTAAACAGCTCAGTGGCATAATTTTAGGTGACTAGGGAGGGGGGAGGCACTTTCTTCCTTAAAATTTTATTATTATATACTTTTATTTACGAAAGAGGGAGAGTAATGAACCTGGTATATATTTATTGCTTTTCTCCCAATTTTTTCCTCAATGACACCACTAAAACAGATATTGATTTATTTAATTAACACCCGAACAGTAGTCAGTCTTAAAAATAATATACAATATTCGTGATATAATACATAATCAAAAAATATAGAGATATGACAATGATAATGATGAGGGCTTTGAATTAAATTATTGAAGCAAATTAGGATTGTTAAGTGATATAACATTATGTGGAGGGAATGATTCTGTCCATAGGAAATGAAATGAGTGGGAGCGTAGAACAAATTGGGACAATTAATTGGTGGTATTTAATAGGGTTAAATGTACACGGAAGAAAATCCTAGAAAGAGGGTCAATAACATCTAATGAGCCATTTAGGAGAAAGGAGATGAAAGCAAGATCTGCGTCCATACACCAAAATGAAAGTAAAGGTATTTTTAGGGTGTTGAAAATGAGTAAATAGTCGTGTGGAGGATGCTCTATCTTAAGTATGTATGTAGTGTAACACAGGAATCTATACTGGACTCGTTCTAATCTTAATTGGTATTTATCCAAATAGGGATGTCAAATTACCATACCATGTGCTAGAGCGAACCTAGGGAAATTAAATGGTGCGAAGGCAATTTTTAGAGGTAAATATACTTTGGTATTCCACTTATAAATCACAAAACTTTTGGAGCTCTGTTGTACAAACTGGTTGTATTTATATGCCGTTCAAAATTCAAAGAATAGGTAATGTAGATTCCAAGGGTATTGACCCACTGAACTTATTGAAATAATTTGATATTTAGAAAATAAGAATATAGTGAATCCGGGAAAAGGACATAAAATTTAATTTGTCGAGGTTAATCCAAGATGCTTAATCCTATTGCAAAATACATCAAGCTAAGCCTGAAGTAGAAAGGCAATCTGCCAGAGTGTTCATTCACAAATAGATTTTGATTTTTTGAGATTATCGGAGAAAAGGAGAATCTAAATCCTTTGCTATCCCCCTACCAATTTAATTAATAAATAGAGTGAATAGTAGAGAGTTTAAATGGGTCCCTTGAGGAGTACTAGAAAAACCGGACATTGCTGAAAAACAACTTGCATTTTAGGAAAAATGTAAGAATTTAACAAAGGAATAAAAAGATTTTTCTTAAAATTTTCTAACAATTGGCTATATAGAACCCTTTCAAAATAGCCGTGCTGACATCCATTCATAGATTCAAAATTGCAGCAGTTTCAAATTTGAACATCTGTTATTAACGGGTAGCTCAGTCAATTTTGAGATTAGAACCATGGTTTTTAATCAAAATTAATTTACGAAATAATTACCAATCTGAATGTAATGTTAAAAATAAGTTGCTATTTTAAAAAAAACTCAAGTTATTGCACATACGTGCGCCGAAAGGGTTAAAAATGTTAATAGGAATTCCTTTTTGATACTAGATTCAGATAAATACATAGGTATTTATATTAATTTTGATGCTTAAACTATAGTTCTAAACCCAAAATTGACTGAGTTACAGACATTTCAAAAATTTGTGGATTATTATTCCGTTTACCGTATTATCTCTCTATATATATGTTGAGATTATACTTATTTAATATCATGACTACCTATAGCTATTTATAGTACAAATAACAAATAAGATTTTTGAATACATATTTATTTCTTAATATTTCATAATATTGTTTACATTTTTCCATTCAGCTCAAATTTAAAAGCCCCTACAATACGTGGTAGGTCGTGGTACTTGTTCACCTTGTCTATCCGGTTTCTATACGGAACTAATATAAGTTTGTATGGTTCATTGATTGCAATAGTTTAAAAAATTATTATATTTTAATGTATTAATGTATAAATTATGCATTTATTTAAGTAATTTTAAATGTAATTTTTTTTTTTTTTTTTGCAGGTAGATGTAAGAAGATAAAATATTTTTGGAAGACATACAGTACATTTAGGTGGGAACGGACGATATGTATATTTTTATGATGACTAAAGTCGCTAAAGATCTAGAGTAGATTAAAACCCGTTTAAACGATACCTTTAAATATAAATATTTAGTAAATTTGAACTTGTAAGATTTATCGATTTATCGTATAATGTATAGTATACATTTGACAAGAAAAGTGTACCTACGCTAAATTATTAAAACATAATTCGAAATTTACCTAAAATACATACGTCTTACAATATTTTATATTTTGATATTGCATGCATATTATTTATAAATTGGGCGGTGTAGAATGTAGATATAGAGAATGACATCGTAGACCATATAATATATTATTTAGACAGAAGCGAACATTTATTATCTTAGTACCAAAAAAATATTATATATTTATATATATTATAATAATATAATAAATAAATATTTTAAGTCGACATAAGTATGTTTCGGTTCTGCTCTTAAATCGTCATTATGTCGTCACGTCATGGTTATAACATATAGGTAAATATTAAAATATTCATTTTATTACAAAATTTCTGCTCTCGTACGTCACATAATATTTTATAAAATCAAAAAAAAAAAAAATATATATATAATGCATATTATAATATCGAACATATCGAATATCTGTTTGTGTGTTAAAATGTGTTTATGATTTTATTTGAAGTTATTCCGATGATGAAATCACCATAATATAGGTAGGTAAGCGTTAAGCAATATTTTATATTATTTCTCACCTCTCCGTTTCGATTTGGTTATACATAATATAATTCCTAGAGTTCGACCTACAGGTCAAATATTTTCGTCGATCTTATACACTCGTATTTCTACGCATAACACTATTTGATTTGATTTTTTTGTTTTTGTGATACCTACTCATTTGCATTGTTATTTATCACTCCGTTTAATTTTCAATGATAGTAAAAATGTTTCTTATTACCTATTGTATATTACTTCTTGATGATACGTCCTACATAGTTCAATAATTAATAGTTAAATAATAGTATCTATAAATAATATATATATATATATTATTTATAGATATTCTTTAACCTATAATTTATACGTTCATATAATAATAATGTATAGATTTATAAAAAAAAAAAAAAAAAAAATATACAATCAAACAACAGGAAATAATATATTTAACTTGAATATTAACCTATATGCGAGATTATTTTCTAGGAATATATAGGAATAGGTCAAATCTTCCAAATTAAAAGTCAAATGATAGTGGAAGTAACCTCAAAAATATAACATATTTTCATAGAACATAATATATAGGTGTACTGACATAGATAATATTTTATAGCTAAACTTAAACTAATTAATTAATATAAATAATAAATATTATAGTATAATCGCAAAACTAGCCATTATTGAACACAATAATATTACATTCTGATATTATCCAAGGAATATAGGATAATATAGGATTACATATTATATTAATCATAATATAATTATCGATTTGAGTCAAAAAAATGATTTTTACAGTTGGTCACAATGTTTTTAAACCATATTTTATTCATTGTTGGTGACAACGTTCTTCAACGGTATTATCAATTTTATTTATTTTGGAAGATTTGTCCTCGGCCGTTAACGTTAAACAATATCGGCAGTCGTCCGAAAGATGATAAGGAAACGAAGAGTGATAAAGATTCAAGTTCGAAGAAGTACTGCCAACGATTACCAACAAAAGTCCTATTCGTATTAGCACCCCCTTAAAATGGTTTTGCACATTTCTAACGAATTATATCAGACATATTTGTTACATACATAGTTTTGCACAGTGGGAGTATGGCTCGAACCTATGCGTAGGTAATGAAACAAACCTTTAATATTTTGTCTCCACAGGATACCCTAATGTTCTAATAAATTATATTAAATGGCATTATAATCCATAGATTCAACATTGTTATAGACGTACACTGTTATCAGAGATATTAATATTGTAATAAATCAAATACATACATTGACTCTCAACACTAAAATAAAGTATAAACTCCGAAGTCGTATGATTTCTGCTAGTTCGTGCGTTCACATTTCATACGTCATATAACCATAAGACAAATATTATTCTATGATAATATAGTGTTCCCTGTGCAACAAATAAAAACTATTTTCAAATCATTTTTAATACTTCTAAGTTGGCAACAGATTCGACGCGACCATATTTCAGCCGAAGCGCTTATCATATTTCGGTCAACTGCCCCCCAATCGCATAATATTACCATGTGTAGTTTTAGTAATGTTATATTTTATGTAGGTAATATAGTTTATATTAAAATAAAATAAATGTCCTTTATCACAAAATGCGCGAGCCCCCAATATAACATTAAAACCGTTAAAGACTGAAAAATTGTTCAATAATACGTGGTTTGTCACATAGTACGTATAAATACCCCCTGTAATTCTCTTATATTTTTTATACGTACGAATAAAAAGTCAGCGTTAAAGATATGTCTCATACGAGCAAAAATATCGTTGTTTTTTTTTTTTTTTTTACTCGTATTTTTAATTTTTAAATGGTAGGTACAAATGCACAAAAAACGTTCAAATAATAAAGTATTTAAATAAATAACTAAATTGTGTGTTATGCCTTCATAAATATTTACATGAAAAAAAATTCGCTTTTCTGCAGCCGCAGAACAAAATGTTAAATATTTTTTTCTTGGTTTCGAAACTCGGGGGAAAGTAGGTACACGGAAAAATTTTACACCCTATATATAATATAGAATACGTCTAATAGTATTATAATTAATTCACCGTGTTGACTTAATTGAATGTTTGCTGGGTATACATACATTATATGGTGATGCGTTGCACTAGTTTCCGGTTGTTCCCTCGCGCTCCCGTTATATACGTCAGAAACATACTTTCATATTTTCAACGGTGAGCGATTGAAGAAAAAAAAAAAAAAAAAAAAAAATGTATGAAATTTAATACAATACCAAACAATATATCTAGGTATATACGTGGCTGTATTATAACCTAGTTTTCACTGGACGTGAAAATTTCACAGAGTAGGTACACTATGTAGATAGTTAGTAGACAGTACCAAGCGGTAATTTTAAATTTGTAAATTTTTATTTCGTTAATCTGTAAATAATTATTATACATTTTCTTGAAAATTCCTCGTCGTTTTATCGAATATCAAAAATAATACAAATATCTTTAAAATAATTATTGAGATAAAATCAAATTTCACCGTCATCGCATCTCGATTAGGTATTTTTTTTTTTTTTTTTTTATCGGAAAATAGATTTTTTTTTTTTTTTTTTTTAGTTATAATTGAGTTTTGATTATTTATTGTTTTGCATAAAATCGAAAATTTTCAATGTCGTGGTACATACCACATCGAGTTTTATAGGATCAATTCTAATTACAAATGCATTTAAAACAATATTTGACCATATTATACATCTATGTCACTTAATCTAATAAGCGTTTTTATCTATGCATTTATTTTTAATATATTTTATAAAATGTTTCTAAATAGTATCGAATCGCATCTATAATTTAGTGTTATTATTGGTTTTTTTGTAAAGTATATGTATATTAATATAAATAACCACTTTAATTTAAATTATGACCCAGTGGCGTACACAGAATTGTCTCTTGGGGCCTTGAGGGATTATATATTTTTGGGGGTGTTATATACGCTCCTAATAACATTACATAATATATATATCTAATGAGTTGAAAATAAGATAATAATATGTTGGCCAACAATAAAATAAGATATAATAATAAATATAAAATAAATAATAACAATATTTATATTTTGATTCATAATAATAATTATATTTCATATTTTACAATAATGTTTAATAAATTACGAAATTTATGCTTAAAATCTTCAATACATAATTGTAGTTTGAATGTTAATCATTCGGTTCCCTTCGTCGATACATTACTGTATCACTGTATGTGTAAATTATTTTTCAATTCGTTTTTTTTCTTCTATTATTATTAAAAAATGTATTTTACTTTTAAACTTATTAATTTTAAAATTAAAAATATACGAACTGAATATAAAATTACAAAAACGACAGGGAAGATACAGAATCCGTTGATGCACTGCAATATAAATTATATAATATATTATGGTTAATATAAGTTAATATATTAATAAATTAATATATTAGACTGGTTAAAATGAATACTAAAATAAAGTTGGTAATCGAAATTTTCTTTCATTGATAAAATATTTTAGACTTTTTGTATTATTCATATTTATTTATATATTTAAAAACATTTAATACTTATTGTTTTTATAGGCTATATAGTTATTAAATTAAAAACGATACAATATATATATGATATATATTATAGATACGTACCTATATATTATTTTGTTGTTTTTACAGTTGAAAAATCTGGATTTTTTGGATTTTTCCAAGGAAAATGTTACTTATTCAAATGTCAAATTATATGAGTATTATTAAAACAGGCTTTTAGTATCTACTCAATAGACTCGTTTTTTTTTTTTTAATAATGACATAATTAATTGTGAAGGTTATACTACTACAAATTATTCTATTCAACTGGAAATGCGATTGCAATTTACCTAGTACTTGCACAATACTACATCCCATTACATAATTTAGAACTACATAAAACAATAAAATATTATACCTACTATTTTAGTATTATTATTTAAATTTTTTGTAACTATCATTTCTTTGTTTGTCTCAATTTAAAAACGTTTTATTATTGTTTACGAACGTGAAAAAAACTATATAATATATGATAAAAGTGTATTACAAGTCTGTATAAGATCTTACACAAAATCAAATTATTAAAATATAGGTATATTTAGTATCTAATTGTAGTCAACGGGTTATTTTGATTTAGGATTCTGAGTGAAACCATAGGAATATATTAATTGATTTTAAAATAATGTTCACTTTATCACTTTTTTGGTTACCCATATGCAAAGTATAGGTAGGTACTACAAAGTTGTATGTGACCCTATATTCTAAAATGGACCTTTTTTAAATTGTCAGCTAGTACCTATGTATAGTTTAACAAATACTTTCAAAAAACTGTACTTATCAAAATATTGTTCAAAAACAGGAAATATTATGTAACAATAATAATATCAGTAAACATGGCAGTAGTAGACAAATATCTATATATAATATGTTTAGAATTTTGAGTTTCGTTATTTATGTTATAAATGAATATCTTATTGAAAATTTGACATTTGCACCGATTATTTTATTTCGGTATGATAATTATAACATTTTTACGAAAAATCGAAAAATCATTTTTTTTTTTCCCGATTTTAATATTTTTATCAAAGACTTGATTAATTTAATACTAAATGTAATATAGATACACATTATCCTGATGTTTATATGTTCCGAGAATTGAAAAAATCGGCGAAGAGTTTAATCATCAGTTTGTTGCGAATCATTTTTATCTTATAATCTTCGTAGTTCGTGATATATTTTCGACTTTTTGAAAGCAATAGAATATTTTGTAGATTTGACCTTTTTGCGTATCGAGACAAGTGCAGAAAACTCAGCTGTAATTTAGTAAGCCGTTTCACTAGTAATTATTTTGAGATCACGATGATTTATCATCTCTTTCGAAGTCCCGAACTAAAAATAATAATAAAACACGACTCAAAAATGCCCGTCAAAGGATTTACCCGAACTCCTTCACTATAGACATCCACCGCAGAAATAGTGTAGACTTATCCGGGGTATTATTTCTACATCATTAAATATGGATGTTTTTATACGTGTCGTAAATTATTCTAATCAACAGGAAACGTAAAGTTTATTTTACATTTATATCTATACGCTATTATAATTTAGGTATACGCATATATTAATTTTTTGAGCTCTATATTTATGCATTTCGTTCGTCTAACATAATATTATTGTTATAATAATATATATTGTATCGAGTATAAATGAATAATTTTATATCGAGTACAATGTTTTACGTTTATAATTGTGAAATACAATATAATTCTTAGCGTTAGGTATAATATTACAGGTTGGACGCCTATCGCCAAAAAAAATTACTTACTTTTCGGCCAAAATTTTCCCGTGTCGCCCAAAAAACATTATCAACCTTTTCTCCGGCGTTTTTTTTTTTTTTTTTTTTTATACTTTTCAAGCACATAATGAAAATGTATTTTATCGTGTAATTTTGTACTACCTATATAGATACAGGGCCGGCTCCTCAAGTTATAGGCGAGCTAGGCACCAGCCCAGAGCGGCACTTTCGTAGGGACGGCATTTTTATGAAAATTATAGTGGTCCTCGTTAATGCGTTATCCTATTTTAATTGAATTAAATTAGTCGCCTTTTTTCACACGTACTCGTTTAGTCAGTATGGTTTGTAGGTTTGTCAGCAAATCGTAGAAAAAGTTGATTACTTTTTCTTATTTTAGGAGCACCACGATTTGGTCTTGCCCAGAAACATATTTTTGATTTAGCCGATCCCGTATAGATAATCAATTACATATTATAACAGCTATTTGCGTGTTTTGACGCGAGATCATCACCATGTATAGTATCTCTTCAGTCGTATTTTATGTTTACCATAAATTTATTACGGTCATTTTTATATTTTCATAAATTATTCCGCAGTACCTGTACAGTGTACACTCATTTTATCCCTATAATAAATGATCGTAGGTATATATATATATATATACACATATATACAGTTATGTACATATAATATATGATATAATGTTTTACATAACTAAATGGCTTAATAAAACTAATTTACATGAATATATTATGATTACGAAGCAATTTTTTTTTTTTTTTTTATAATTCATTATATTTTTTAATTAATTTTATAAAATAAATGTAGGTACCTACCTATAAATTATTATTTTTTTTTTTATGTTTTTTTTTTTCTTTTCGTGACATTTAGAATGCGTTTTCAAAATTTGTGTAACTATATTGACGTTTGATCCCTATATATTTTCGAATTTTATTATACACCAGATATACCTATAGTACCTAGTGTTTATAATTCATTATTAAATGTCTGCATATTATACTAATTTTAGGTAACTGAGTATGAAATATTTAAAATTGTATACTATTTATAGAATAAATGAGGCTATATAATACACAAAATAAGGCTTAAATGAAAAACAACTTTAATTATTATGGTCGAGAATACAGTTTATATTTATATAATATATAGATACCCAAAATCTGTTATTTTAAAACGTCTATATTTAACATTAAAAAAAGGAAATGTTTAAAAATATTTATGCTAGAAACGACCAAAGACGATTTAGCGAAATATAATGGAGTATCGGAACATAATATTCAGTGAAGTAAAAAATAATGTTTGGTTTACTTATTTTGAAAAAATATATATATACAGGTATATAGTAATACAACTATTTACAAATACATTCTTGCTGATACCTACAGTAAAACTGATAATTTAAAGTAGGTATTATGGAAAAACATTATTATTATTGTTTATGTTTCGATAATAGATAGTGCTAGTTTTGTCAAATACGTCGACCACATTATATACACCGTAACATTTCATATAAGCGCAAATAAAACCATATATTAGGAATAGATTTGAAGGTGGCGAAGTGGTGATTGCCCACTCCTTGGAGTCTTTAAAAATTATTTGAAAAGTATAAGATTAATTTTGATAGGGGCTCAGGCCACCTTGTCTCTAAATTGTATATATGTTTTTGGAGGTATTAGACTGTAGTCGTTTACACTTTACTACCTCTTACTTGAAAATACACAAGTAAGAGTATAGTAAGTATTGCAACTATGATAACTTACAATACTGCATTATCTTTATTCCGTGTAAGTATGTTACTCTATATTTTACGCTCATAAATATCTCTAGTTGTCCTTCAATGATTTTCTGATCCCTACAATGTATGATCTCATACAATACAACATGAGTAAGCATTATGATAATTGTCAGTCAAACTTATTTTATTAGGTTTCTATACTTTCGGCCAGTGCTCGAATTGGCAAAATAAAAGTAGGTGGACTACTTATAAAAAAAAGAACGTTCCCCATAATATTTTAAGCCTTTTTTCTTTAAGTATACACAGATATATTTATACATTTTAGAAGTCGAAATATTAAAACAGATATTTATATTACTTTTTAATTAAAAAAAAAAAGATTTGTGGAAGGCGGAAGCACTTCGCTTGTCGGATGATGTATAGAATTTGAAAGCAATGATTAAATTGTTTTATTCGATGAAACAATTCTAAACGAGCTCAGTATAGTTATATTATTATTTTCTTATTTATTACAATTTTCCGTTATTTTTGATCGTTTTTCTTTACGCGGACATCGAAAAATTATATCTTTAAAGTACCATATAGAATTCATTTTGAATCAGAAATCCCTTTACTTAAATACTCCTACTCAGTACTCAACTCCTACCCAAAAATGTGCATATATATGTAAATCATTAAAAAACAATAAGTGTATTTGTTATTTTCCAATGATGTCATATTTTCTATGATGTCCTCTATTCATATTATGAATTATAATAGATGATTTAACTTCAAAATTATTTTTTAGTTTCGTTTGTTTATCGTGGTCCGCGTTTTTAATGTGTGATTTAATATATTTGTATAGTACCTATAAATTTTACCTAGTAATTACTATTACAAATATTTTATTATAATGATAGTTCGGTATAGTAGTTTAACATTAAATTTAGGTACTATCAAATGCATCTTCTTGCACCATATATCATGGTGGTTCATTAAACAAATTATTTTTAATTACATTAAATTTTAAAATAAAAGATCATTTATTAGCTATATTATTATAACAAATATATTTTAACATTTTTGGCAATAATTAAATAACACACGGAATTGTACAATTTGTTAAAATATTAATCACGGAGTAAACAGTATAATGAGCAATTGAAAACAAGTTTACGATTGCAGTTACAATGCAATTGTAATGTGTTTTTCAATTGTTATGCAGTTACAAGTTTACAATTAGCAGTTGAATCGAAAAATCGAATACCACGATCGAAATCATGTTAAAATAAGTTTATGAAATACCTATATCTAATAAGTAATATTTCAAAATTATGTTACAAATAATTTAACTAAAATCTGTAAATATTACATATGCCTTCAAAAACTGATAATATATGATTTATAACAGATCCTGTAGTTCATTTACAGAGGTATATGAAAACTGTTATTTAATAATAATAAATATAAATATATATAAGCATTAAGCTGTTTCAGTGAACTTAGCCATGCAATGAAAACATATGAGTAACCAATACGCAATACAAATGAAAATTTTGAAACGTGCAAAATTGGTTTGCAAACACATATTGTACACCTAATTACACCTTATCAGTGTATCACTAAAAGAAAATTGCATCAATATCATAGAATACTATAACTCGAACAGATGAATCAAGAAACTATAATTTGTATCACAGTGTGATTTAGCTATTATTTACTTACATCGTAATAAATATTATATAATTTATACTATTATTATCTATAGAGAAAACACGTGATCAAGAGTTTACAGGACATATTTTATCAATTAATTTTTATATATCAATATTAGAAAATAATATAAATTATAAATTTATAAAACAAGTTAACACAAAAAAAGGGGTCTGGGGGGAGGGTGATATATCACCCACATCACTCCCCGTAGTTACGCCACTGGTATTACATATTATATTTTCAAAGCAAATAGAGTAAACAAGGATGTTTAAACAGAGAGTAAGGTGTGTGTTTTGTTATCAATTTTTTTCTAGTTACATTTCAAATAAAATAGTCTAAAAACTAGTACGTAATCGGTGGCACCGAAGTCTATGTTAAAGTCACTTTTTTTCAAAAATGTGGCCTTAAGGTCTCATTATAACATATAGCTTAAGGCTGAAGCCTCAACATTTTAAAACTGCATGACTACATTTTTAAAACTATGGCGCCACTGTACGTAATATATGAATGAATAACATACTGACTTTCGTGTTTTCTCTAGACCTCAAGTTACAGTAGTACCTATACGTAACATTATTTTATATTTGTATAATTTAAAGGTGTATAACTGTATAATATATATTTTTGTGTATATACTGTGTAAATATGTACAACAGACCAAGGACTGGAACGAGCCCAAAAGAACCGGTTCTGCAAATGGTTCCTGAAGGTATTTCAAGAACCGGAACCAGAACCTTTTAAAATGTAAAACTAAAAATTTTAGTTCTTTTAGGTTCCTAACGGTTCTTTAAAAGTTTTAAATTACGTACCTAGAATTGTTTTTATGTTATGACTTTATGGCGATTAATTTTTGTCTTTACAACTGAATATTTTTAAGTTATTTTAATATTCCTAATTTTCATTCCGTGGTGTAATTTGCCTCACTGTTGGTTTTTTTCTCCATCAGGTCTGAAGGGTTTACCTCGTACTATAGTCGGAAATACGGATAAGCGCCGAGCCTTGATTTTTCAATGTTTACCAAATATAAACGCATATAATTGTAAAAGCAGTATATTCTGAACTTTGTCGTGTTTCACATGTGCAGTGACTTATTTTATATTATTGTATCAGAGTGTATTATTATATTATAATATATAGGTATGTCATATTAATCAAAAGTAAGATATTTTCAACAGCACGCTGGTTAAAGGAAATTTTAAAAGTCAATAACATTATTAATTATATATTGTAATTAATTTTTTAATAATTATTTACCATGGAAAAATTAATTTATTTAGTCGTCCATATAAAAAAAAAAAATTATTATTATAAAATTATGTACAATTATGAACAATTTTATCAACGTGATTTTTACATTGGGGTGTAAATATAACATACACATTACACACACAATACATACACTTAGATAATATAATATTATTTATGTATTAAAGAACAAGGTACATACAATACGTATGGTATACAGTATGATTTAGCTGCACATTTTAAAAATTCTACAATTTGTTACAAAATTAATAACATAATATTCAACGAATTGCAATCTTATTTACAATACACGAAATAAAAATTAATAATTTGTTATAAAAATAGACCTAATAAATAAACACACTTGTTGGTTGAAGCTGCCTAAACAAAATTGTACATCACTTATCATTCCACGGTATATAATTTATCAATTTTAATCTGAATGTTGATAATTTGAAGAACCAGTTCATACCGGTGTTAACCGGAACTTGAACCAAAACCGGAACTGAAATATTATTTTTTAAAGAACCGAACCGGAAACAGAACCTGTACAATCGTTAAGGTTCCAGTCCATGCAGCAGACATAACGTTTAAATACTATAATCACCAGATGCTTGTTGTATATTACCTAGATCAGTGGCTTTCAACCTTTTATACTGTCACGCCCACCCCACCAATTCCCACTAATAGATTGTCATTCCCTCCTTGCATTTTAGACTACAAAAAGAATATTTCAAAATTTAAATTAAAAAATAAATAAAATAACTATAGAGATCAAAGTGCCGGGTTTCGCCAAAAATATGTAAAATTAGAGAATTTAAAATTGAAATTGGAGAAAAAATCAATTTTTTGAAAAATTAAAAATATTGTTACAATTTTGATTTTTTTTTTTTAGTTTAGTACTTCCATTTCGGTTTTTAGTAATGTTAAATAATAATTGTTTTAATATACACTATACTCATGTATCACTTTAATACTTTTTAATACACTTTAATACATTTTCTTGAATTCTCGAATTTTAATTTCTTTATGAATTTTTCCAGAAATTAATGGTTTTATTCCGGTTTATTTTTATGAAATTTTACATGCCACCAAGAATTATTCTCAATTTTATCGTATAAACTTTTTTTTTTTGGGCAAAAAATTTTTTCGGGAAATTTTCAGCTCTAAAAATAATATTAACTAGCTAATTAAAAATATACACTATGAAATATTTAAATTTATCGGTTTTGTGATCACTTGATTTTCGTTTAACGAAATTCTCGTAATTTCCTCACTACTATATTCAATCCCGTGCGTACCTAAATTTCTCTCTGGCTGGGAACCACTGATCTAGGTTAATATCTAAATGAACGTAATACTATTAAATTCTAAAATGTATTTATTTATTTTGAAAAATTTTTCAATGTGTTATGTGTGCAAAACATTATTATAATTACTATAGTAATTATATATATACCTGTATATATACAATATTCATATGAATTTAACTTTTAAGTAGGTATAGGTATCTATAATATAATTTAAAATATATATCGTTCTTTAAATAATTCTTATGGTGTATTACAGGTAAATAGTGTATTGGCAAAAGTGTATTATTTATGTATGAATTATAAAACAATATTAATAAATATGACTTATATACTATAATATACTAAATCGGTAGTATAGGTACAGTGGATAAGTAAATTAGTCATCTAACAACAACAAATTAGTCGATTATATTGACTAATGACTAATATTATTCGACTAATAACTATATGTATATGCGACTATGTGTATCGACTATAATGTATGCTTTACGGTTAGCGTGTACTGTGTAGTGCATACTCAGAGTAAACATGACCAAATTTGACCAAAATTACTTTCTTATAGTAAATAAAAAAAAATAAAAAAAATAAAAAAAAAATGAGGGGGTCCCACATAAAAAATTCGAACGTCCAAATAAGGACCACCCTAATGTATACTGTGTACGATAACATAAAGTAACATAATATTTTAGTATTACAGATACACCGAAATGTGTATAAAAGTGTGACGAACTAAATTGTTTTCTCGTGAAATGTGGAGGAGGGAGAATCCGCCATATCGACTTACCACATTCGATCTGACTATTTATGGAAAAACTATAGGTGTATTATATTATAATGATTGCTAGTATAATAGCTATAGTGGTGACTGTCTACTGATGAACCGGTGTTCGTTGTGCTATATGGTTCAGTGCAAGTCTGACGAAGCTGAATTTGTTTTATTTGTAAAACATCTTATAAACACGGTAGGTAATGGGATGAACGCAAAATGTTAATCCGTTATTCATTATTCAACTTATAATTTATTCCATACGTATAGTCATTATTTACTTATTTACTATAATTTACCCGTCCATCGTTATATCGCCTATATAATATATAAAAATCAGGGAGTCAAAACGGGTTAAAATTTTTCGGGTTTCGGGTTACGGATTTAAACCGGTTAAAATTTTTCTGGGTTTCTGATACGTGGTTAAAAAACGGTTTCAATTTTTTCCGGGTTCCGGGTTCGGTGTTGAAAAACAGTTAATATTTTTTTTGGGTTACGGGTTTCGGGTTTAAAATGTGTTAAATTTTTTCCGGGTTACGGTTTTCGGGTTTAAAACTGGTTAAAA